>JAEIGD010000157.1:0-145365 GCA_018903425.1 Zaprionus nigranus
TTTGGCCGATGATTTAGACGATCTGCCAAATTCTAACAAAGACATTAAGAAGACCCATAAGCCGCCTCCAATCTAAATCAGAGAAAAAAGTTACAGCGCCCTCGTAAACAAAATAATGGACCTTATTGGGAAAGATAGTTTCCATACAATTCCCCTGACCAAGGGCAACATTCATGAAACAAAAGTACAAGTCAAAACGCAAGTAAACATCAGAGCGCTTACCAAATACCTCAACGATGCCAAGAAAAACTTTTGTACGTACCAGCTAAAAAGCAGCAAGGGACTACAAATAGTTATTAAAGGCCTTGAGCCTGAAATAAATCCTGAGGATATATCAGGAGCCCTAATAGAACAAGGTTTTAAGCCGAAATCAGTTATCAACACATTTAACAAAGATAGAAAGCCACAACCTCTTTTCAAGGTCGAACTTGAACCACACTCTTGGGCATTGAAGAAAAACGAGAGTCAGCCCATTTATAAGCTGCAATATCTCTTACACCGTAGAATCTCCGTTGAAGAACCGCATAAGCGCAAAGGACCCGTACAGTGTGTAAATTGCCAAGAATATGGTCATACAAAAACTTATTGTTTGCTTCCCACTGTATGTAAAGCTTGTGGTGAGCTTCACAACTCTTGCAACTGCCCATCAAACAAAGCTGAACACACCATGAAAAAGTATATTCATTGCGGAGGTAACCACACGGCAAAATACAGGGGCTGCCCTGTATATAAGGATCTAAAAAATCGGCTACACCAAGAAGTGACTATGATGCATGGGCAAAGCACGCCGAGCATAATTATACCCTCAAAACATACACCTGATGTCCACTTAAACAGTCTGACCAACAGGAACGTAACATTTGCAAGTGCGCTTAAATCAGGTCTTGCATCTACAAATCCTACAACTTCATTCCCACTCGCTGTACAAAACAAGGTAAATGCTGATCAGCTAACAGGACAGCCACAAGGCAATATTGAAACAATGATCTTTAATTTGCAACAAAGCATGACCGAATTCATGACATTTATGAGAACAACCATGGAAAATCTGTAACGTGTAACGGTATCACTTTTGTTCGGACGATCTGTGCTAGCGTGGCACGCTTTAGAATCCGGCTCTAGCTCGTCGGCTTTGGGGGTGGTGGTCTTGCTTTGACAGATCCGATTACCTGATACACTATAATAATTTTTAAGATTAGAATTGGCGTGCTGGGACAAGAAAATTAACTAGATAAGCTAAACCGGACTAGAGATACAAAAGAATTCAAAAATTTTATAAATAGTTAGAGAGAAGGGAAAAGAGAACAAGAATTGGTATAAAAGCGCAGCCACTGGTGTTATTGTGGTCGCGAATGCCCACCCTACCTAGATCACCAACCTTAGAACATGGCTCTGTTGACCCCTGTGTCCCCTACGACCGCGGAATCATCAGCATGAGTTCTCTAATATAAATTAGTTAAGTTTCATGTTTATCATCATTGATTCAAGACGTAGGGGAGGCATCAGGCGTCTTCCATCTAGCTGTAAAAAAAATAATTACGGACAGACCTAAAGATTAAAAAAAAAAATGTACGGAAAACGCTTGGAGGCTCATGTCGCACGATAATATTTGCAATTAACAAACAAAAAAAAAAATTTATCAAAAATAATAGATTTTTAAATAAGATATAAAAAAGAAAATATATATAAAGGAACGAACTCACAGGCTTTAATTCCAACGTCGAAACATCGATCTCCCGGTCATGGTTCCTGAAAATATGGAGCGATTCTGTTGTCTCCGCGTGACATTATATTATTTAGATGATTTTTCTTTGTATTTGTTAGCGAACATGAGCTGAGCCAAAACTTTCCTATTCTCCTGTTTCATTTTTTTTTTTTTTTTTTTTTATTCATTTAAAACAAATACATTTATGAAAGCCAGAAGGGCAAAAATAACCTAATTATGAAAACTCTGCTCTTATGTTCGCATTATTTTTAAACGTCGAATTGAATTCCCTTCTGCTGGTGCAGGAACCTCTTGCCTGCTTTTGGGCGTAGATTTAAATATTAGGCATTCGATTTGATTTGATCGTTGATTAATTCTGCATGTTGATGTTTAGATCGATTTAGATTGAGATGATTTAAGAGATGAGGTGTTTTCCTGTTTTAATTATCGTTGATTGGTTGAGGTTATGGCCTGTTAAGGCCTAAGAGGCCTTGCCGCGTTGTCTAAGGTGTCGCTGTTTTCCTTTTTTTTTCTTTTTAGGTTAGAAGAAAAAAAAGGTGCTCCTATGGGCAACTCGCCCAATTTCGCCTTGGCGATTCAAATAGTTTAATTCTTTCTTATATTTTCTTGCTTTCGCAATGTTGGCAGGAAGACAGGGTTTAGTTGAGCGTTGAGCTGTGAAAGTTTTAATAACAGCAAATTGTAATCCCACAATTGTTTGTTCACAGCAAAGAAAAATAAATATCACTTACGAGGCCGAGAGCGAAAACGCCAGAATTGAATTGATTGTGCACAATTTATATTTTCTATTTTTTTTTCCAATCACTTTTATTTAATTTTCACTTGCAACTATTCGAACTAATTAGAACACGTCTGATTTCTCTGACGATTGCAGCAGGAAAAGATCGAGACAGGAAAGAGAGCCTGGCTCGACCATGCGGCTTGACTTGGAAGCAACCAGGCGTAGAGCTTTTCAACAGCAACCCTAACTCAATTGAGCATGTAATGGTACCCTGCTTCTGCTGTTAACATTAACATTTCATTACAAGTCGAGCTTTGCTTGAAACAAAATCTTTTATTCGATGAAACTTGCAGTCCACAAAAAAAAACTACTGCCTACTTTCAGGCACCTGACTTTATTCGGCTTCAGGCGCCGGTACAAATCTTATGCGTAATCAGGATCTATTGATACAGATGGTGGTATCACAGCAGTCAAAATAATCAATGGCTCCCTTACGTATAACTCTATGGAATGTCAACGGCGTTTCGCGACACAAGCTTGAAATGGCTCAATTTCTCCAAGACAAACATATCGATGTAATGCTCCTTTCTAAAACACATCTTACAAACAAGTACAAGTTTAAAATAAATGGTTATATATTCTACGGCACCAACCACCCTGATGGTAAAGCACATGCAGGCACTGAAGTCCTGATTAGAAACCGCATAAAACATACTTTCCGCAACGACTTTGCGACAAACTACTTACAGGCAACATCTTTAAATATACAGCTGGGTAACGGACAAATAACACTTGCTGCTGTATATCGCCCACCTCGCTTTACGATATCCGAAAATCAATTTTTTGATTTTTTCAATACACTAGGGGATCGCTTCATAGCTGCTGGTGACTACAATGCTAAGCATACGTACTGGGGATCTCGTCTTGTAACCCCTAAGGGAAAACAATTGTACAATACAATTATTAAAATAAGCAACAACCTTAGTTGCGCCTTTACGGGCACACCTACATATTGGCCAACGGACCCCAGAAAGATACCAGACTTGATTGACTATGCTGTTACAAGAAACATCTCACATAATCATATAAACGCCGAATCCCTCCCAGACCTATCTTCTTATCACTCGCCGGTGCTCCTTAATTATCTTCAATATCCGGATCTGAAAAATTCAACCTGTCGATTGACATCCAACAAACAACTGGCTAAAATACAAGAAATTCGTAAGTTCGCACATTGAACTGAACCCAAGAATCATCAATAAGGCTGACACAGAAAGCACTGCTAAACTTTTTGAGTTTGTCCTTGTTGCAGCAGCCATGCCTCAACCCCAGAAAAACAAACTGTACAGTATATGCAACGTAGGACAAATGTTCAAATTGAGCAGCTTGTCTTGGAAAAGCGCCGCCTACGACGAGAATGGCAATCTCATAGATCGCCATTTGCAAAAGAAAGGCTCAAAAACGCAACTCGTAGACTAAGAAAGGAGCTAATCAACGAGCAGGAACGCGCACAACGCCGCTACATAGAGCAATTATCACCTTTAAGCACAAAAAACTCATTGTGGAGAGCACACCCATCTCTAAGCCCCCGGTAGAATCTATTGTGCCAATAAGAAATTCTGCAGGTGATTGGGTCCGCAGCGATAAACATAGAGCTTCTACTTTCGCGGAACACCTTCAAAACGTGTTTCAACCAAACCCAGCAACGAATAATTTCGTATTACAAGAGCAAACAGTTGTAAGCCAAACGACACAGGATCTAATAGAATTTCGACCAACTGAAATTGCTAAAATCATTAAGGAATTAAAACCTAATAAGAGCCCCGGCTCTAATAACACCTAAGATGATCATCGAACTTCCCTTTTGTGCCGTCCAAACTATTTGCCATCTCTTCAATGCAATAAATAGAATAGGTCACTTCCCTTCGTTATGGAAAAAGTCGATCATCATTACGATACCGAAACCGGGAAAGGATCATACAGTTTCATCATCATACAGATCTATAAGTTTACTACCATGTATGTCAAAACTCTTCGAAAAATGTCTGCTGACCTTTGTTATACCCTATCTGCGAACTTTTAACAAAATACCGGAGCATCATGCATTTCATTTTTTTATTCCTCTATGAACTCATTTTTTTATCAATGTGTTCCTGTTACTTTTCCTGTAAAGTCCAACAGGCCTCCTTGGTTTTCACGTGAGCTAGTAAGGTTGAAAAATTTGAAATCCCGGTATTTTAAAAAATTTGAAATTACTTGTAATCCTTCTGATTTTACGCGTTATATTGCTGCAAGAGCAAACTTTATTGCTCTAAATGCTAATTGTTATAAAAAGTATTTGTGCCGCTGCCGTTTGCAGTTTGCTCAGGACCCAAAGCAATTTTACAACTTTGTCAACTCAAAACGTAAATGAAGTAGATTTCCTTCTGTACTATCATATGAAAATAAGGAAGCAACTGATGATCAGGCTGCCGCCGATTTGTTTGCAGACTTTTTTCAATCAACTTATTCAACTGAACCTAATAGTTTCCCATTACATCCATACCCTTATATTATACAAAATTTTAACTTTCTTCTGTCCTTCTATTGATGAAACGTCTTTACTTAGTGATCTTAAATCGGTAAAACCCGTTTTCTCTCCTGGCCCTGACGGAGTTCCAGCATGTGTGCTTAGATATTGTGCTGATTCAATTCTTAAGCCAATTCATAAGCTGCTTGACCTGTCACTAGAAAATAGTTATTTCCCACCTATTTGGAAAAACTCTTTTTCCATTCCTCTTCACAAAAGTGGTTCTAACCATGATGTGAAGAACTATAGGTGTATTTCCAAATTGTCCGCTATTCCTAATTTTGAAATTTTTAGGCTCAGTTAACTTTTATGTGTAAATTCCAAAATTTCACCCTGTCAACATGTGTTTATTAAGGCAAGTTCCACAGCTTCTAATCTTTTAGAATTTTCCTCTCACATTAATCTAGGATTTCGGAACAAAATGCAAACTGATGTGGTCTATACTGACTTCAGTAAAACATTTGATTCCGTAAATCATAGACTCTTAATCCAAAAGTTAAATTTGATTGGTTTTCCTCAAAAGCTCCTTTTGTGGATTTCCGATTATTTAACTAATAGGTCTCAATGTGTTTCTTTTAAAGACTGTCTTTCTAAGCCGATCTTAGTCACTTCTAGTGTTCCTCAGGGTAGCCACCTTGGGGCTTTGCTATTTAACCTTTTTATTAACGATCTTCATTCTGTACTTCTTCACTCTAACATTCTTATGTATGCTGATGATGTGAAACTCTGTTTGACACATAGTGATCCTATTAATAACCTTCTTCAAACAGATCTTGATTTGTTTTTTGCTTGGTGTAGACATAATCTACTACATCTAAACTGTTTGAAGTGCAAGGTTATGTCATTTTACAGAGGTAACTATCATGTCATCGACTATAATCTTAACTTAACCCCACTCTTAAGAATATCTGAAGTAATGGATTTAGGTATCCTCTTTGACCATAAATTGAAATTTGATCGTCACATAACACAAATTGTCAATAAGGCATTTCGACTACTTGGGTTCATCAAAAGATGGGCCAAAGAATTCGAGGATCCTTATACGACAAAGTTGCTTTAAACTTCTCTTGTTCGTCCAATTCTTGAATATGGTCGCCGCCATATTCATCAAGATACAATTGAGTCTGTTCAAAAGCAGTTCTTACTCTTTGCCTTGCGTAGTCTTAATTGGATTTCGGGTGTAGACTTACCACAATATTCTAGTAGACTCCTTCTAATTAACCTACCTTCTTTAACTAACCGTCGTATTATATTAGGTGTTATGTTCATCATAAAACTAATAAGGTACGATATAGATTCCCCACTCTACTTAACCTAATCAATTTCTGTATTCCTTCTAGAGTTACTCGTAATTTTATGCCACTTTCTTTTTAGCCTTTTGTCCTAATAATTATAGCTTGCATGACCCTTTCCGAGTTCTCTGTGCTGACTACAATAGACTGTTTAGAGTTTTCAGCTCAGAGTCCTCCCTCCACTCTGTTAAATTGTCTATCCTTAATGAATTAACTTCTCGTCCTAATAACTAACATTAATCCACCGATCTGATTGGGTTTTACTGGGTTTTCCCCAATCCTTTGCAGCAAATGTTGGATAATTAATTCTTGTTTTATATTCCCCAGCCTAAATTTAAAAAATTTATAATCTTAATTAATTTTAAAATTTTTCATATTTTTAATCTTAATTTTATTTAATTTTAATTTAAATATAATAATTTTTCAAGTCGACTGGCTTAGTTGACGTTAAATAAATAAATAAATAAAAATCAATTCGGTTTATAGGAGAAACATGGAACAATCGAACAAGTCAATCGAATCACATTTGAAATTCGAACTGCATTCGAAAAGAGAGAGTACTGCACTGCCATTTTTCTCGACGTGGCCCAAGCATTTGACAGAGTCTGGTTAGGTGGCCTAATGCATAAAATTCAGTTAATACTCCCTGAATCAGCTTTTAAAGTCGTACCTGCACAATAGAGTGTTCTCAGTTAGATGCGGTACTGTTACGTCTGAGGACCACATCATAGAAGCTGGGCTTCCTCAAGGCAGCGTACTTGGCCCAACACTATATCTACTACAGCCGATATACCAACATCGAGGCAGCTAACAATATCTACATTTGCCGATAACACAGCAATCCTGAGCCGCTCTAAATGTCCACGGCAAGCTACTGCACAACTTGCTCTCTACCTGGCACATATTGAGAAATGGCTTTCTGACTGGCGAATAAAAGTCAATAAACAGAAATGTAAACACGTAACTTTTACCCTCAACAAACAAGATTGCCCTTCGCTCATGCTAAATAACACTGTTATTCCAAAATCACATGTAGTTACGTATCTAGGTATTCATCTTGACAGACGACTCACTTGGCGTAGACACATCAAGTCAAAATGAACACACCTCAAACTAAAAGCCAATAGTCTACATTGGCTTCTTAGTATACGCTTAGTATACCCTAAGACTAGAATATAAGGTCTTACTATACAACTCCGTCCTAAAACCGACATGGACCTATGACTCCCAGCCCAATCGAAAATCCTGAGAACCATCACCGGCGCACCGTGGTACGTTCGAAGTGATAACATACAGAGGGATTTATTCATACTTCCGGTCAGAGATGAAATAGCCAAACAAATGGAAAAATATCGCAACAAACTACGTGCCCATCCGAACAGGCTTGCGAGAGACTTTACACGGCTATCTAGCCGAACCCGACTTCGTCGTAATGATATGCCAACTAGTGCTGCAAAATAATCGATATTTGGCAGAATCGATTTTTCCGATCTTTTAGGGGGAAAAGATCGATATAATCGATTAATCGAAAATCAATAATACTATTTTTAAATAATATAATGTGCTTAACTGCCTCGACTACTTGTTACACTTTTTCGATGCAGATGGCTTAAAATGCAGCTCAATTTAGTGAAATGTACTAAGAAGCGAAGGGAAAAACGAGAGCAAAAAGAGATGCGTCGTAGCGCTGCCGTTTGGGCCCCCCGCATCGCAGCAGAGCGGGGGCAGCGCATGCGATCGACTGCGCAGCCGATTGATGTTTAGCATGGATTGCTTATTGCTATAGCTAGTGCGCAGCTCGGCACGCAGCCGTCGTGCTGCCTCCTCCCCTGCTGCTACTGCTGCTGTTACTTCTGCTTCTGCTGCTGCTTCGTCTCTGGCTTCAGTCGACGCCGACGCAATACAAAACGACGGAAATAATCGAAATAATCCTTTTCCAAAACACTTTTGTTATGAATTTAGTCGACTAACTGGGTCGGATCCGGGAAACAGTTGACAGCCAACGAAAACCTCAGCGCCAGCCTGGATGAAACTTAGACACACCATATCGTTCACACTGGAGACCCTCTTTTATTTAAGTGTCACCTTGTCATAGAATCACCAGAGAAATGTCTAGTCTATCTTCCAGAGATCGTGTTCAAATTTTAGAACACATTATTATTCCAGCCCCTGATTTAGAAGAACAACCGCAGACGGCAGCAATTGCTTCTATAAATGAAGAAGGAGCACAAATGGAATCTTTAGACGCTGTTGAAGAAAGTATTCCTGAGGTGATTCTTATTTCTTCAGACTCCGAAGATGATTCCAACGCAGATGTGGGGACAGTATGTCTAAACTACACTTTCAGAAAGCGAAATGGCAAAGATGATACAAATGGCAGCGCCCTTAAAAGAGCTGCCAAAAATAGGTGACTCCTTCATCTTTAAACTTCCCATGAAAAAGGAGCAACGGCACCGTGCCCTACAACCGAATTTCTTGTTGGCACATGTTCCTATGTTAATCGCCGCACGAAAGCCATGACCCTTTCAGCAGTAGGTGAGTAAATCAACCTAAGAGGAAGTGATCAAGCTCTATACTAATAAATTAAAATTGTATTTTATTTTCAGAATGCGCCGATCACAACAAACCAATCATATTAAAACAATATTCGAAAAAATTGAAATATTCCACCGACAGCGAGGTTGTTTTGTCGGTTAATTTTAAAGAGATGATTGAGCCGAAGGTGTACAATAAATAAATTTCAAAAATAAATAAATTTAAAACCAGTTAGAAAAGCAACAGTCGCGCATTACGCGACAGTGGGATACCCTTCGACCTATGTTCCCGTGTAGTTTAATTTGTTAAATTCATACACATGAATATGCTCATGCTTTGAAATGAGCCTGAGCCGCTCTAAATGTCCACGGCAAGCTACTGCACAACTTGCTCTCTACCTGGCACATATTGAGAAATGGCTTTCTGACTGGCGAATAAAAGTCAATAAACAGAAATGTAAACATGTAACTTTTACCCTCAACAAACAAGATTGCCCTTCGCTCATACTAAATAACACTGTTATTCCAAAATCACATGTAGTTACGTATCTAGGTATTCATCTTGACAGACGACTCACTTGGCGTAGACACATCAAGTCAAAATGAACACACCTCAAACTAAAAGCCAATAGTCTACATTGGCTTCTTAGTATACGCTTAGTATACCCTAAGACTAGAATATAAGGTCTTACTATACAACTCCGTCCTAAAACCGACATGGACCTATGACTCCCAGCCCAATCGAAAATCCTGAGAACCATCACCGGCGCACCGTGGTACGTTCGAAGTGATAACATACAGAGGGATTTATTCATACTTCCGGTCAGAGATGAAATAGCCAAACAAATGGAAAAATATCGCAACAAACTACGTGCCCATCCGAACAGGCTTGCGAGAGACTTAACACGGCTATCTAGCCGAACCCGACTTCGTCGTAATGATATGCCAACTAGTGCTGCAAAATAATCGATATTTGGCAGAATCGATTTTTCCGATCTTTTAGGGGGAAAAGATCGATATAATCGATTAATCGAAAATCAATAATACTATTTTTAAATAATATAATGTGCTTAACTGCCTCGACTACTTGTTACACTTTTTCGATGCAGATGGCTTAAAATGCAGCTCAATTTAGTGAAATGTACTAAGAAGCGAAGGGAAAAACGAGAGCAAAAAGAGATGCGTCGTAGCGCTGCCGTTTGGGCCCCCGCATCGCAGCAGAGCGGGGGCAGCGCATGCGATCGACTGCGCAGCCGATTGATGTTTAGCATGGATTGCTTATTGCCATAGCTAGTGCGCAGCTCGGCACGCAGCCGTCGTGCTGCCTCCTCCCCTGCTGCTACTGCTGCTGTTACTTCTGCTTCTGCTGCTGCTTCGTCTCTGGCTTCAGTCGACGCCGACGCAATACAAAACGACGGAAATAATCGAAATAATCCTTTTCCAAAACACTTTTGTTATGAATTTAGTCGACTAACTGGGTCGGATCCGGGAAACAGTTGACAGCCAACGAAAACCTCAGCGCCAGCCTGGATGAAACTTAGACACACCATATCGTTCACACTGGAGACCCTCTTTTATTTAAGTGTCACCTTGTCATAGAATCACCAGAGAAATGTCTAGTCTATCTTCCAGAGATCGTGTTCAAATTTTAGAACACATTATTATTCCAGCCCCTGATTTAGAAGAACAACCGCAGACGGCAGCAATTGCTTCTATAAATGAAGAAGGAGCACAAATGGAATCTTTAGACGCTGTTGAAGAAAGTATTCCTGAGGTGATTCTTATTTCTTCAGACTCCGAAGATGATTCCAACGCAGATGTGGGGACAGTATGTCTAAACTACACTTTCAGAAAGCGAAATGGCAAAGATGATACAAATGGCAGCGCCCTTAAAAGAGCTGCCAAAAATAGGTGACTCCTTCATCTTTAAACTTCCCATGAAAAAAGGAGCAACGGCACCGTGCCCTACAACCGAATTTCTTGTTGGCACATGTTCCTATGTTAATCGCCGCACGAAAGCCATGACCCTTTCAGCAGTAGGTGAGTAAATCAACCTAAGAGGAAGTGATCAAGCTCTATACTAATAAATTAAAATTGTATTTTATTTTCAGAATGCGCCGATCACAACAAACCAATCATATTAAAACAATATTCGAAAAAATTGAAATATTCCACCGACAGCGAGGTTGTTTTGTCGGTTAATTTTAAAGAGATGATTGAGCCGAAGGTGTACAATAAATAAATTTCAAAAATAAATAAATTTAAAACCAGTTAGAAAAGCAACAGTCGCGCATTACGCGACAGTGGGATACCCTTCGACCTATGTTCCCGTGTAGTTTAATTTGTTAAATTCATACACATGAATATGCTCATGCTTTGAAATTAATCCCGACAGATGGCGCTCGCGCTTCGCGCTCGCCCGCCTCCCTTGTTAGCTGACAGAAGCACTTGGTTTTATGTTCATACTTTCTTAAATAACTTCTGTGATTATTGTCCGATCGGATTGTAATTTGGAGACTACATAGATGTTTCATTCAGCTTAGTATTTGTTGAAGTCAGAAAGTTGTATCTTTTATACAGCGCTTATAAATTGAGTTCAAAAATTAAATTATTGACTTGCGTGGCAATTATCAAAAATATGTAAACTATTTGTATAATTTGTAAAACACTTACTTACCCAGCCAACGCGAATGCATAGTGTGAGTTGATTTACTCCATTAATCGATTTTCTGAAAAATGGATCGATTCTTTTCTCAAATGTCAAAAATCGATTTAATCGATTCTTCTTCGATTCTTTTGCAGCACTAATGCCAACCCAACGTTAATTATTTGGGCCACACAAACTCATATCAGTTGCAATATTGACTGTTAGTTAAGTACTTTTTTAAGATTTTTAAACTTATTGTTAGTCTCATAATGAGAAGATTCAATAAATAAAGCAATGCATAAAAAAAAAAAAAAAGACAATAACCATGACTTCTAGATGCAGCGTCAAAAATTATTCTTAACTTATCAGGTTTATTGCTATTTAGAACTCCAACATGTGGTAAGTAGTACGTCAAGAGTGAGATTTTATTCTTCTCTTCTAATGTCAATTTCTTTATATATCCCTTTTTAATGTAGGATTCAAAAGTCTCATTGTATTTTTGCCATAAACCGGATTTTTGTCTATTTTTCTTTCGCATAAAAGCAGTCTATAATATGCGTTATTATAGCTCTCAGGAAGCTGCACGTCATCGCTTTTCCAGAAGAGTCCGCATTGAAATCTGTCACCATTGCGTTTTAACTATGGAAAATAGAATTACGTATTTTGATTAAGCCCTGCCATTTGGTAGGAAAAAATACGACCGAAGCCAAACTGTGGCTTGATAAGGCTCTGTTCCGTCGAAATCAACCGTTTGCAGCTGGTAAAAGGAGTTTAAATTAGGTCGTACAAGCACAACAGACGCCCAAAAACAGTAGGTTGTCCAGAAATTGTGATTAAAGTGCTCAAAATCGTTTTGGGGGACCGTAAGTTAAACTTGTTGGAGATAGCTGAGGCCCTGAAGATATCCGAATGCAGTGTGTTTACTATTTTGCACGATTATTTCCATATGAAAAAGTTGTTGGCAAAAGTGGGTCCCGCGCACATTAACACCGAAACAAAACCAAAATCATATCGTCGACTCGGAGGCTTGTTTGGTTATCTTTAGCCGTAATAAATCCGAATTTTTGCGTCGATTTGTAACAATGGATGAAACATGGATTCACCACTTCGCTCCAGAGTCAAATCAACAATCAGCAGAATGCACAGTACCCGATGAACCGCGTCCAAAAAAGCTAAAAACCCATACGTCAGGTTATGGCATCAGTTTTCTGGGATGCTCAGGGAATTTTGTTCATTGTTGTTTTTTGTTCACGGACATTCCGTCTCCTTTTGTGAAAAAAAAGAGCGCGTGAGAAGCACCGTTTCTTTTTATTTCTGCTTTGTGTTACTTTCGATAAAAAAAAGCTAACACGTGGTTTGCATCATCAGATTAGCACCTGCAAATGCAGTTGTGATTTTTTTCTCAATTTGAAAGGCACAGCAATAAATTTTTTTACGGTGATTGTTTGAATAGTTTGATATAATTTTTTGTGAAAATGGGAAGACGAACGGTCCTATCTTTGCATGAAAAATCCAAAATCACAGCTTTCTATGAATGCGGGATATCTTTTCATAAAATCGCTTAAAACCCGGTAGACATCGCAAAACGATAGCCAATATCCTTTATAACTCGAATACCTGTGGAATGAACTTTAAACGTGATAATAACCGAGTCATTACCGAGGCAGATTGCATGCCGAGAGGCTTCTAACTCCCACGACTCCTCTGCCAAAATCCGTGAAAAAAGTGGTGTTAACGCGAGAAAATTAACGCTAAACATTTAAAGAGACAACAATTAAAGAAAAAAAACACCTCTTTTGAGTTTCGAAACGAAACACGCCTTGATTTTGCTCGTACGCACATAACATGGTCCAAGGAGCGGCAATACGTCGTATTTTCGGATGAGAAGAAATTTAATTTGGACCACGCGGCTATTTTTAGATTTGCGTAAAGAGGAGCATCTTTTAGTTCGCTTACACATTCGGGTCAGAGGTGTTATGGTATGGGGCGGCGTATCGTATTATGGTCACTGTGAATTGCACTTTTTAACACAAGAAATGAACGCTAAAAACTATAATTTTGTAATAAAAACGGCATTCCTGTTCATTAAAAACCTTTTTGGAAATCTGGAATGGCATTTTCAGCACGACAATGCGCCGATCCATACCGCCCGTTCTGTAAAATCACGTAATCAAAAAGATAATGCCACCATACTCCCCAGACCTAAATATAAAGAATACGTATGAAGATGGTTGACTAGGAAGGTCTTACCTGATAACGTGCAGTGTAAATATAGTCCTATCTTGGACAAAATCCTTGACGCTAGCAGCTGTTTTTAACTTTTAAATTCTTTTTATTTCTATTAACTTATTTTACATTTTGTTTATTTCAGTAGAAAGTCCTGAAATAAAGATTGCTTAATACGCTACAAAAGAATCAACAATCAGTAATGCCAAATTCGCCTGCTTCTTTTGAAGAGCTACAGGTGCCATAATATTGATTCTATTATGAGTCCGATTGGTATGACTAATGCAAATCCAGGGAGCATTTTTTTGACATTTGCATCATTCTGAGGTATTTAAATACATATGTATTTTATTTTTGTTTCTGCATGAAATGATTTTAATACTGCAAGATCCGATTCAATGAACGTAATATTCTAATAGATGCCACTTTACAAGTATGTCCATTTGGACCTTTAAACGCTTTTTATAAATTACATAAAATATAAAAGGTTATAATGTCTATATGTTATTTTCGATTTGGTACATTTTTAATTTCATTTTGTTTTATACTATAGATTACACCTTTTATCTTCTGTCAAGAAAAACAGAAGTTTGCTACCTATACATTTATTTACATATACGATATTGATAGTAATATTTAAAATCTGAGTGGAGCTTCGTTCATATTGGACTATAAAAAAGGCGATGCAATTTGAAGTTTGCATTCTTCAACAAGATTTTACGCATAGTGGTTTCATAATAATAATTAAAATAAAACTGATTCTAATACTGGATACTTACAAAAATTGATATAAATATAAATAATTTCTAAAACTAACTATTTATAGGTGATAACTTATCTAATGCTCAAATTATAGCGACATATCTCCGCCGACATATCTCCGCCTAGTAAGGCTGGAGTCGGAGAGGATGTTCAGCAAAGCCGGCCTGGTAATAAGCGATCGTAGATCATCGCTTAAACCTAAAACAGTGGACCTGTTATTGTTTCTCAACAAGAATAAATGGATCTCCAGTTAGGTTAACTTAATTTAGTTTTAAAATTTTTACTTTTGTATCCATGAATGTGATATAATTCTATGAAAGAATGTTATTTGTTTTTTATAAAAAATATACATATGAGTTGAATCAAACATGTTCTTTTTATAAAAGTCGTTTAGTAAATAAACCAATAAATGCTTTTTCAATTTACAATGGATATAACCACTTTTTAGAAAATAAAGCACTATCGTGATAGTATCGAATATTTCATTAAAAACCATCGGAAATATCGAATGTACCTACCATCGATAGTTTCCCAGCTCTAGTACACTTTTCGGGCGGAATTATATCGCTTTTTTCTGACGGAGCTACATACAGCTACATACATACATACGGAGATATGACGTTTTCAAAACGACATTTCTCCGCCGAACTAAAAACGACATACATACATATGTATGTATGTATGTATGTACCTCCGCGCGGAGCTATGTATGTCGTTTTGTAACGACATTATTCCGCGCTGAGATATGACGTTTTCTAAACGTCATATTTCCGCCGAACAAAAAACGACGATACATGTATGTACATATGTACGTGCAAACATATGCATACATATGTATGTATATCGCCGCGCGGAGATATGTATGTACATATGAATGTATGTACATATATGTATGTATTTACATACTGTATATATACTTCAATCTTATTGTGAACATATGAAAAGAGCATAGGCACGCGCCAAAAATTCGCGGTCCTATGGATGTATGTATGCATGCATGTAAAAAATCATAGACAGGGTACCCATACCACCTAATGCATATGTATCACCACAAAAATGCCCTAAACCTGTAGCCAAAATCACAACATCGGCTCTCAAAATCCCACGATTTTTGCTGGACAAAATACCGTACAACCCAGCTGTAGCAACAACGCATAAAGATGTCGCTACGCCAAAAACAACATCAGCCCTCAAAATCGCCACGAACTGGATATGTCCGGTCGAAAGTACCGTGCAGCCTGGCCGCAGCCACAGCGTATTTACCGCTACGCCAAGCTGCAACATGTAGCTGCCGAGCCGCAACATGTAGCTGCCGAGCGCAACATGTAACTGCCGAGCTGCAACATGTAGCTGTTATGTATGATTTGCCTCTGTAAACTTAGCATTTAAAAATGTAGCCAGTCACTTGACACTGAAAAGCTGAATAGATTAGACGTGTTTTTCTTTCGAGCCTTCACCCTTCCATAATACCCTCAAGCTCCCGAAAGGTAACTCGTGCTATAAGTACGCGTTTTTCTATGAATCTCTTTTTTGAACTGTTTCGTACATTTTAAGAAATTTTTGTAGTTTTACATACAGTGTGTCAACTAATTCCTTGCAAAAGGAAAAATGCAATGAATTTTTACGTTTAAAGTAGTTTTTTATTAACATAATTAGGATTTCTTCTTAATTTTTTTTACTGGTAGGTGGGGTGAAAAATAACCTCCTTGGGAATGAAAAAAACATTTTTTTTAAAATGTTTTTTTATTTTATTAAATTTAACCCCTTTTTAGGCCGATACACTTAATCCAGCGATTTTCCAACTTCTTGATCCCGTCCGATAAATAAATTTTCGGCAGGCCTGCAAAATACTCCTCAGCGGTGTCGATAATTCCGAAAAATTCCTCGCGTGAGCTAAATATCCCTATAGTTCTGGCGACTAGTTCGTAGCTGGTGAAATAAGTACTTACTAAGGGACTACCCCTACTTACTTTACACCCTAAGCAATGTATTTTTTTCATTTCGTGTTTTGTGTGAAATGTCCGGAAATAGGGTCAATCGCCACCACATCGTTTACCAGTAAGTAGAATTGACTACCCCTGATTAGAGTACTTATGTAAGTTCCCATGAATAGTCTAGAGAAAGAAGTACCTACAATAGGAGTAGTACAGAAGTTGCCCGTGAATAGGTCGGTCAAAAGGTTACCCATCACTAGAGTACTTATCTATATACTCATTAATAGGTGGGTGGGAAGAGTAGCCATAACTAGAGTAGTTATCTGTCTAGTCATAAATAGGTGAGTGAAAAGAGTAAAATTATGTTTTATGTATTGGATAAAATTATGATTTATGTATGAATAAAATTATGATTTATGTATTGGATTTTTAGTTTATTTACAATATTTTAAGTCTCTATTATAGTTTCAGATAATTTTTTTTTGGTGCAGCTTGAGTTTTTGAAATAACGTTTTTTTGCAGCTGCAAGGCCTTTCGGAGCTGGTCCTCAGCTGACCCATTTTCTTTTCCGGTATCAATTGCCTCTGAAAAGAACAAGATTTGTAACGACCACGCGTTTAGTGCTGCCACAATACTACTCTCTGTCTACTATAATTGTGTCCGACTTGCCCAGAGCAAGAGAAAGGGTGGGACTTGTGATATTGAGACAGACACGTCACATAAAATAAAATCGTAGACAGAGATAGACCCATCTAAGGATCAAGCTAAATAATGCTATAAAGAAAGGGAAGACAAGACTATACCCTTTTAGGGAGGACCTATTTAGATGGCAACCTTCTTTACCCACACTACCATGTGGACAACTCGTCCACCCATAACTGGCCTCTGTGTTTACCTCCTTAGATTACCTCAAGTCAGAAAAGCTTTTAATTCATAGTAGAAGATTTAACATAGTTGTTTATTAAATTATTTAAATTCATTTTGTTGTCCATCAACATAAAAAAAAAACTCTATTCATTTGAAATACTTATATCTTTATATTATTATTTTTTTTTTAAATTACGAATTACAAATGAACTTGAGTTATTAAAAAATATTTCCTTGGAACTAGCAAAATAATTCGAATTTTGTGACCATTATTAAATTTGTGGGAAAACTTTAAATATTTATAAACGATATTTTCTTTCATATATGGTTTTGGATATGGATCTTTTTATAGACCGTAAAGACACGAATCACTGATATATAAACATATAATAAGGTAAACTCACTCTATTTCCAAATGTTTGTTTACTTGCTTACTCGAAGTTTAGTTGCATTCCATTGTCGACAGGCCTGAAGATGCTGGAGTTGCTGTTTGAACTTCCCAAAAGAATTAGTTATTTACATAATACAGTTTAATTACGCCATACATACCATACCAAAGTAAATAATTTTATAAAAATAATAAAATCTTACGAAATTCGAATAGAGATGCTACACTAAGAGCATATATGATAGATATTTAAAACCTAATTAAAAGGTTTAGTTAAATAAAATTTAATTAAGAAAAAAAAGAAACGTCCAGGTCGATGAAGACTTCATGGCTTCATGGTAGTGAACGAGAGGGCCCTCGTGGCACTCCACGACGGTGAGGTTATGTACGATCAGCGTCGCTCTCTGGCTGCTGTCTGACGATTGCCTCGTGTTGAAAATTCTCAGAAAATGATGATGCGCACAATTAAATGTGTTGCAGCCGAACTTTTATATATAAATATCCAGGCGATTCATCCGTGAACATATATTGATGCACGTGGATTACGCTTTTGGTGACGAGCAAGGTGAGGTTATGTTTGCATTGCACCAGCGTCACCGCTCTCACGTAAAAAATCAGAAAATGTTACTGCTGCAGGTTATGTTCTGCCACACGCGCAGCGATCCTTATAAGCGCATGAGTGGCTTGCGCCG
Source organism: Zaprionus nigranus (assembly GCA_018903425.1). Classification (NCBI taxonomy): domain Eukaryota; kingdom Metazoa; phylum Arthropoda; class Insecta; order Diptera; family Drosophilidae; genus Zaprionus; species Zaprionus nigranus. The sequence continues at coordinate 18,359 of JAEIGD010000157.1, forward strand.
AGCTTTCCACATATTCCACTTCTATCCACAGACACGTTTTATTTTCCACAGATTAGGTGTTCATATCCGTCCTCGTGGAAGGGAAGATGAAGCAACGTTGGCGTGGCGTCTAACCGTTCATATTTTTCGTCCTCATCGACAGGAAGATGAAGCAACGAAGGCGTGACGTCGCCCAAACTTAATATTTGATTTATATTTTTATATTTCTGGCTGCAGATGGCTCAGATAAAAAAAACTTTTAAGAACACGTCTGTTCGGATCTCGTCTCAGCCAAAGAAGAGGAAGAATTATGGCGACGCTCGCGCTTTTTTTTCTTCTTGCAGGGTTGCAAAAAATCTACAATCGAGTCAGGCCTGCCAATTTCTTCAATTGGTGAAACAAAAGTGTGACCCATCAAATTTCTTGTCGCGACTCTCACAGATTAAAACCAGTAAGAAAAGCAACAGTCGCGCAACACGCGACAGTGGGATACCCTTCGACCTATGTAGGTATGTTCCTATGTATGTACAAATATATGTACATATGAACATGCTTTGAAATTAATCTCGACAGATGGCGCTCGCGCTTTGCGCTCGCCCGCCTCCCTTGTTAGCTGACAGAAGCACTTGGTTTTATGTTCATACTTTCTTAAATAACTTCTGTGTTTATTGTCCGATCGGATTGTAATTTGGAGACTACGTAGATATTTCATTCAGCTTAGTACACGTTAAAGTCAGAAAGTTGTATCTTTTATAGAGCGCTTACAAATTGAGTTCAAAAAATTTATTTATTGATTTGCGGTGGCGGTGGGCGTGGCACTTAACATTTGAAATAAACTTGATCTGCGCCGAGTACATAGGAACCTTCATTCCAAATTTGGTGTCTCTAGCATTTATAATAGCTGAGATCTGTGTGTTCATCTGGTCAGACGGACATACGGACATCCGGACATTTCTGCCATTTGGTAACTCAGCTTTTATAATAGCTAGATCTGTGCGTTCCAGACGGACAGACAGACAGACATGGCTCAATCGACTCGGCTTGTGATCCTGAGCAAGAATATATATACTTTATGGGGTCTCCCACGCCTCCTTCTGCCTGTTACATACATTTGCACAAAGTTAGTATACCCCTTTTTGACCATTTTCAATGGTCGAAGGGTATAAAAAAGCGACGAGAAGTAGGCGTTTTATTTCGTTTGACGCTTAGTGGTTCGGCGTTCGCTTACCTTAGGGTGAATAGGGTAACTACCCCTGTAGGGAGTAGTCGGGTAAGTTATTTAAATATTGTTTAACGAAAATATGAGTCAGAAAGCGTACACAAAAATTACGACGAGTAGGCGTTTTATTTCGTTTGACGCTTAGTGGTTCGGTGTTCGCTTACTAAAGGGTGAATAGGGTAACTACCCATGTAGGGAGTAGTCTAATAAGTAGTTTAAGTATGGCTTATCGACACCCCTAGAACGACTGGGATTGTATTGATGAGCCATCTTTTGAGGTTTCAGAAGTGATTGTAATCTGAGGGAACCAAATCGTATGAAAAAGGGGGATAGAGAAGTAATTGAAGGCCCAAATAATTTGTTTTGCCCAAAATTTCGATTCTCGTGTTTTTGGTCTGGAGCCAGTTTCGCGGAACCTTTCGGTAGGATAAATATTTCATATGAAAAATCTCGTTTAGAATATGGTTTGTGCACTCAATACTGATCCTTGTGACATCTGCTAGCTCACAAAATTTTACTTTCCTGTTTGCGAACATCGTTTTGCCTTGCTATTTGTATTTAAAAAGTCTGGGTTCTGGATACTATTCTCTTGAGAGGATTTATTTTGAAAATCTGGTAAATTTAAGTCCATTTGTTTGTTTGTTGCCTGAAGGCAGATCGTCGTTGGCTTCTTCCCTAGTATATAAACAAGTATGTATATATATGTAAAAACGGTTGCTATATCTGTGGGAATGATCTGGCAACACTGAGTCAGATGGCCCAAGCGATAGTCGACGGACTGGCAACGACGTAGATTTATAAGAAGAAGAAGAGTTCGAGTTGACGACGCGAAGAGAAAAGACGTAAAAGAGCAAGGCTGACGCTCAAAAAATGACGATCATATTAACGAATTAAAAGATTAACTACGACGAGATTAAGACTAAACCAAGCTACTAATTAATTTTAAGGAACTACATTAAAGTATTATGAAATAAAATAATTAAATTTAATATTAAAACAACTGTGAATTTAACACAACAACTGCGACTTGAACTTTAAACAAAACAGTTTATACCCAAGTCCCACATAATTGGGGCTCAACCTAAAGAAAAACAATAAAACAAAAATTAACAATAAAAAGTCGGTGTAAAAAAGAATGTACATTTTATAAACAAGTGAGCTAATAAGTTAAAATTTTCAAGTATAATTTCATCATATTGCGTTTGCAACAACGTCAAGTATAACGGAAGAAAAGAGAAACAGAAAACGCAAAACATTTGGTTGTTGAGTTAATATTATAGTTTTTAAATAGGTATTACTGATTTATAGAGGGGGGAGGGGGCGTGTCAAAATTTTAAAAAAACTTTGAGACACTGCAATATATATGTATGTTGTCACAATATTATATGACTCTAGCTCTTACAGTTTCTGAGATCCAGGTGTTCATACAGACAGACAGAGAGACAGACAGACGGACAGACAGACATGGCTCAATCGACTCGGCTACTGATACTGATTCAGAATATATATAGTTTATGGGGTCGGAGTTGCGTCCTTCTGCCTGTTACGCACATTTCCGTTCCGACAAACACAATAGACCATGAATTTTTTTTAAAATCCATGGCCTAAAAATCGAATCGAAGAACGGGAATAACGATTTACATACAAATTATTATGTCAACCAGTAAGAAAAGCAACAGTCGCGCAGCACGCAACAGTGGGATACCCTTCGACCTATGTATGTATGTTCCTATGTATGTACTCATATATGTACATATGCACATGCTTTGAAATTAATCCCGACAGATGGCTCACCTTCGCCGCCCTCTCCCTTGTTAGCTGACAGAAGCACTTGGTTTTATGCTCATACTTTCTTAAATAACTTCTGTGATTATTGTCCGATCGGATTGTAATTTGGAGACTACGTAGATATTTCATTCAGCTTAGTATATGTTAAAGTCAGAAAGTTGTATCTTTTATACAGCGCTTACAAATTGAGTTAAAAAATTTATTTATTGATTTGTGGGGGCGGTGGGCGTGGCACCTAACATTTGTAATAAACTTGATCTGCGCCGAGTACATAGGAACCTTCATTCCAAATTTGGTATCTCTTGCGTTTATAATAGCTGAGATCTGTGTGTTCATCTGACAGACAGACATAGCAAATCGACTCGGCTAATGATCCTGAGCAAGAATATATATACTTTGTGGGGTCTCCCACGCCTCCTTCTGCCTGTTACATACATTTGCATTTTTGCACAAAGTTAGTCCCTTTTTGACCATTTTCAATGGTCGAAGGGTATAAAAATACAATTTATTAGAAGAATAAATAGAAAAGATTTCTGGACAAAAAGATTTACTAATTTTTTTCATGCTGTATGAAAAAAATAAAATATAAATCTCTCCGGAAAAGACTGGAGTGACAGCCCTGTTCTGTACTATTATTATAACTTCGGTATGACAAAAGTGTAAATACAAACATATGTATATGTCAAATCATGCTTACAAATATCAATAATAATTTGTTTGTCAATCAAAATTTTTATTTGGTGAAGCAAAACGGAAAGTAAAATTAACGGTATGTCATTGAGTGTTTTCTGCTCTTGCCTGCTTCACTCAATGTTAAACTCAAGAGATGGAGATAAGATAAGAATATATGCTCACTTAGTTATATCATTATCAGCAGGCCGAAGATTCTTCTTAAAGGCGAAGAGTGCTGTAGACGTCTTACCTTGGAACTTAAGGTTGACAAGCTTGACTCCTTTTATCCTTAAAAGGTGCAACATGGAGTTTTCTAAACATGTTGTTGAATAGGCAATCCTGTCTAGAAATGTGGCATTATCACTAAATGTGCACTCGGCTAGCCTTGATAATGCGTCAGGCTGTAATTGCTCTGGTTTATAGTATCCGAGTAGATTGCCATTGATGAGCACGTTTCCTGGTAACCAACCAGCTGGGAATGGATCCCAATCGCCAAAGTCTCTTGACAATTATTGACTAACAACTAACAATTATTGACTATAGTAATTATTTACTGAAATAAATAATTAGAACAATGAATCAAAACGACATACGCACTCAGCGACAATGTGAACAAGACGAGCGCCGGCTCTCTTTACAACGCACTAATGCATACTTTTCTTTCGTCTCGCCGCAAATCGCTGATCGAACACCCTCACCTTCAACTAACTCGAAAAATTAACTCTTGCCCACAGCGAACGACAGACCGCGTTCTTGTTCTCCCTCTCTGCCTGCTTCGGCCCACAAGTCGTGGAGCGAAGAGACCGCCTCTCCTTCCCCGCTCCCCTCGCAGCGCCCAACGACCATTCCGGGTAACTGTAACACTGCAATAACAAGCAACTGCCACTGCTACCACTACAACAACTTCGTCAGCGGCCCAACTAATTATCGCTGAGCCAACAGCAACACCGACCATTGGCAACAACAATAATGCACGCAAAGAAGAACCAAAACAAAAGCAGAAGACGATTTCGACTGTGCAGACTGGAATGGATCGCTACATTCAGATCAAGAGAAAACTCAGCCCGCAAAACAATAAGGCGCCAACCCAAAATCAATCGAGCCAACAACGGCAATGAAAACTCTGCAGTAAATAATTCAAACCGATATGCTATCTTGGCTGATTCTGCGACCGAACAACCCAACGAAACAACAGTAGGGCAACCAAAAAAGATCAGGCCCCCACCTATGTATATTCATACGAGAACAGAGTACAAACGCACTTGTAAATAAACTCGTTGCATTGGTTGGTGATAGCAAATTACACATTATCCCGCTTAAAAAAGGAAATATTCATGAAACAAAACTACTGATTCAAACAGAAGCAGACCACCGTATAGTGACTAAATACCTCAATGAAGCTGGTAAAAACTACACCTACCAATTAAAAAGTTGCAAGGGCTACAGGTAGTACTTAAGGGCATTGAAGCAACAGTGAAAACTTTTCTGCAAAAACAACTATTATTATTTTAAACACAGACAAAGTTCCGCAGCCACTTTTTAAAATAGAACTCAAACCAGAGGTCCAGGCACTAAAGAAAAACGAAGTGCATCCAATATACAATCTACAGTCCTTGCTACATCGGAGGATCACCGTGGAGGAGCCGCACAAACGTATCAATTCAGTTCAATGTACTAACTGCCAAGAATACGACCACACCAACGGATACTGCACCCTTAAGTCCATATGTGTTGTCTGTAGCGAACCTCATACTACCACTAACTGCCCCAAAAATAAAGAAGATGAGTCTGTGAAGAAATGCAGTAACTGCGGGGCAAAACATACTGCAAACTACAGAGGCTGTGTGGTTAACAAAGAATTGAAACAAACTTATTGCCACAGCACATACATACAACAAAGACAATTTCTAATCTCCGCAACCGATGTTTCAACCACCCTCAACTGTCCCAAGCACTACTCCTACAATTTCTTTCGCTAGCGCCTTAAAATCCGGACTAGAAGTCCCCGCCTCTCTGAGGATCAATTCATGGAATTCTTTAACACACTAGGTGACAGATTCATCGCAGCGGGTGACTATAACGCCAAGCGCACCCATTGGGGATCTCGACCCAAAAAAAATCCAGACCTGATCGATTTTGCAATTACTAAACAAGTCGCCCGCAGCATGGTCACTGCCGAAGCACTAGCAGATTTATCATCAGATCACTCACCTGTTCTTCTAAATATGCTAAATCGCCCCCACATAGTCGACCCACCCTACAGACTCAAAAATTTTAGACAAAACTGGCCAAGATACAAAAAGTATGTCTGTTCACACATAGAACTAACGTCGTCATTATCTACTAAGGAGGATATAGACAAGTCAACGGACACTCTTGAAAATATTCTAGTTTCGGCTGCAAAGTCTTCAACCCCACCAGTGACGTATGCAAAACCAAACTACATCAGAACTAACCGAGAAATCGAGCGTCTAGTATTATATAAACGACGCCTACGAAGGGAGTGGCAGTCCAATAGATTGCCAACTACAAGGCATATGCTTAAAATAGTGGAGAGCTCAAAGAAACCTAAAGACTCAATTATGCCACTACGAAGTCACTCTGGCACTTGGTTTCGCAGTGATGAGGAGAGAGCCAGTGCTTTCGCTGACCATCTACAAAATGTATTCCGACCAAATCCCGCTACCAACTCATTTACTCTCCCTCCTTTTTAACAGCAGCAAATTTAGAACCTCAAGAACCCATTGAATTCCGACCATGTGAATTAGCAAAGGTTATCAAAGAACAACTGAAGCCAAGAAAATCGCCTGGCTTCGACTTAATAACTCCAAAAATGTTCATTGAACTCCCAACGTGTGCTATTCTGCATATCTGCTTGTTGTTCAACGCAATCGCCAAGCTTGGAAAGAAATGGAAAAAGTCGACCATAGTAATGATTCCAGTAAAGCCAGGAAAAGATAAAACGCAGCCATCATCATATAGACTGATAAACTTACTAACTTCTCTCCCAAAGTTATTTGAAAAAATGATACTCCTGAGAATTAGCCCTCATCTTAAAATAAACAACACACTTCCAACACATCAATTTGGCTTCAGAGAAAAACATGGAACCATCGAACAGGTCAATCGAATCACGTCAGAAATTCGTACTGCTTTTGAACATCGAGAATATTGCAAAGCCATTTTTCTAGACGTCGCCCATTTGACAGAGTGTGGCTGGATGGACTTTTGTTTAAAATAATCAAGCTGTTGCCCCAAAACACACATAAGCTACTGAAGTCGTACCTATACAAGGCAGTGTTCTGGGTCCAATCGTATACACCCTGTATACGGCGGATTTCCCCACAGACTACAATCTAACAACCTCTACGTTCGCTGATGAAAGCACGATACTCAGTCGTTCCAAATGCCCAACAAAAGCCACGGCATTCCTATCCCGACACTTAACATCTGTAGAACGATGGCTTGCCGGCTGGAGAATTTCAATAAATGCACAAAAATGCAAGCAGGTTACCTTTACCTTAAACAAACAAACATGCCAACCACTGGTCCTGAATAACATATGCATTCCACAAGCCGACGAGGTAACATATCTGGGTGTTCATCTGGATAGGGGTCACTTGGCGCAAACATATAGAAGCCAAGACGATGCATCTTAAACTTAAAGCAAGGAACCTCCACTGGCTCATAAATGCTCGCTCTCCACTTAGTCTGGAGTTCAAAGCTCTTCTATACAACTCCGTCTTAAAACCTATCTGGACTTATGGCTCCGAGCTGTGGGGCAACGCATCCAGAAGTAACATAGACATTATTCAGCGAGCACAGTCATCAATTCTGAGAACTATCACTGGAGCGCCGTGGTACCTTCCGAACGAAGACATACATAGAGACCTAAAAATCAAATTAGTAATCGAAGTAATAACTGAGAAGAAAATGAAATACCAAGAAAAGTTGACCACCCATTCAAATCCCCTCGCAAGAAAACTCCGAGTATGCAGTCAAAGCCGGCTGCACCGCAACGACCTCCCAGCCCAGCAATAAATTTATTAGGGCATTAATCTCAAACACTATCACTAAGTGAAAGTTAACTAAGCTAGATTAAGATTTGAATACTTATTGTTAGTCTCTTAAAACAAAGGTTCAATAAATACTAGAAAGCAAAAAAAAAAAAAAAAAACTTAGGTCCATCGTTGAAAGAGCTCTCAGCCGACGTTACTGAAAATACTGTAAATTAGAATTGAATGGAAAGGAGGGGAAGGTTCGCTCAAAAACGGAACACGGCTATTTTTCTTTGCCCTCTTCGTTTTTTTTTTTCTTTTCTTTTCATTTAAATGCACTACAATTTAACAAACTTTAATTTGTTAAATTGGCGGCTTTTTATTTTTGACTTCATTTATTATAATTTTGTGCAGTTGGCAGTGAAAATTTGTTGGTTTAACTTTTTAAGAGGTTATACATACATATATATAAATAGGTCAGAATTCATTTCGTCTTTTGGAGAAATGAAGGAAATTAGATGGCAGCATAATTGTTGTTGCAGACTCAATCCTGTGTGTTTTGTACACACAAAAAAAATTTAAAAAAAAATACGTATAAAGAACATGAACGTTCACGCAGCAACAACAACATCAGACTCTTTAACCTTTTCTCTGAGTGGTTCCTTAGTATCTTAAGTGACATGTGTAATTTGCAAGCATACTTTCAGAAAGGAAAAAAAATTCAACTTAACTACAATTAAATCACACTTGGTGGTGAAAGCAACAACGTGTGATACGCGCTTGTGTTGACATTAGCTGAATTCCTTTGGTGGTTTTATTGCCGTATGTCTTTGGCATGGAATTCCCCAATAACACGGCCTTGCAGATCTTCGAGCTCATAATTATAATTTTCCAGTTTCCGAACTAAGTGTCGCAATTGTGCAAATTAATTCGCTGATTCGTATAAAATTTCCAATTGAATTTCAGGCAGCAGATTTGCTCTGAGTGTTTCAACTAAAGCGGATTCGTGCATAGGAATGGACAGTTGTCAGCTAACAATGCAATGACTTCATAAAAATCATCAAAAGACTCATTATGGCGTTGCTTTTGAAGCTCTATTTCTGTTCTGATATCCCTATCAGTCCTTGAATTGTCCTTTTAATGCTGAACATAAAGATACCCAATTCAATTGGACGACACTTTTGTGGTATTGCCAATACCAATCACTGGCGACACCTTCAAATAGATTGCTAGCATAACGAGCCGTGATTTGAAAATCTGCATCCAAGGCAGTTAAGGCTTCTACTCTATATAATATAAAGTCATCCACGGATAAAGGCCCTTTTCCAGAAAATCTTATTTTCCAGTTTGCCATTATCTGGCTGATTCGATCGGGGCGAATATTCGAATTTGACGGAGTATATCTATTCTGTGTATCACTGCCTGGGGTTGGCGGCTGCGGTTGTTTATTAGCAGATCTCAAAAGTTGTTCAAATCTTTGCTGCTCCACAGCTGGCAATGTCTGTATGTGAGCATTCGAAGATCTAGGTTCAGAACTCACAGTAGTCGTAGTATTATTTGCAAAATTTCTGTTTGTTGCCTAATAGCAGCCAACAAATTTGCATTTTGCTGTGCCATTGCTGCTGCTATTGACTCAGCAATTGCTCGTTGGAAACCATCCATTGTATTTTGAGATGGTAACGTTTAATCTTCCCGCTCTATATTTATATTACTATTTTCAGTTGACTTGCTCATTCTGGAAGATGATACTGGCAGATCTTCTGTTATTTGTTTGCTTCTAGATCTCGTTTGGATTGCAATCGGAGTAGACAGTACTCTTTTGTAAGTTTTAGAGCCCGATGGCTGCTGAACATTCGTATTTAAATCTTCGGTTGAATTAGAAGAACATGTAATCAATAAGGAAATTAACTTATTGCACCAATTTAATTTAATTGTATGACATTTAAAAATTTTCTACAGGTGAAAAAAAGGTTGGCTTTATTGAGCGGTAGATCTGTATTTTAACTTGTAGCGATCTTTTTCCTGCAACAATAACCTAGCATGGCCAAACCCTCGTCAAGGCAGTTATAATTATTATATTCTGAATAACTATTAAGCATTCTACTAAACTGTGACTGTAAGGCAAAAGGCAACAATACAGACACCTATTTAATGTATGCCAGTTAAGTCAAAAAATATATAATAAAACCGAGGAAATAACCACAACAACATTATGCTTAATTCCACTCACAAGACAAATGTACTAATTGTTAATCTACATAAACTGAACAGTTAGCACTTGACAATGCTTAGAAGCAGCAAAATGTTTTAGATGAGATCGAACAAGATTATGCGATAATGGAAACAAATTCTAAATTTTTAACCAAAACTCAACGCATTAAAATTTTCTTGCGTAGCTCATATTTTCTGAACACATACTCTGGATATATTATTTATCATATAGTACTTCAAAAAAGAAAATTGTGCAACAATTGGACTGTAACTAATTAACTGAGTTTATAAGATGTTTGTGATACAAAATCAAACTATTTTTGTCGTGAGCTTAATAATTTTTAGCTCTAAGTCAGGACACCAATAAAATTAAAGCTAAAAGTTGCAATTTTTTTTCGGCCCCTTAAGTTGGGCGCTAAAATATCAAAGCTGTTGTTTCTCGTATCGTATTCGTTAGAAAAACGCCTGGCGAGGGGGTGTTCCGCTTCCTCTTCAGTCCGTAAAAATGGGACTTATTTACCATCGTTGCTCCTAAAGAATACGGAGATTTTATGGGCACTGATACTGATGCCAAAGGTATATCCGTTTCCAATTCACGGGTATTCTCCATGAAACCGAATAATGCGAGTGATGACTTACCTGAAAATTCAAAGTCAACCATCTCGATTTGCTGAATCCGGGATATGTGCAGTGACATAATTTCGACGCAGTATGGTGAGTAAGCTATGCGTCCGAGGAAAGTATCGTCACTTTGAAAATCGCACTGTCTTAGCGTAGCTAAAGCGTCCGGTTGCAACCTAATCGGTATGTCATAGCCGAGGAGGTTTCGATTAACTACTGAGTATCATGGTAACCAACCTGTAGGGAAGGGATCCCAGTGTCCAAAGTCCCTCTTTTCGTTCGCCTGTATAGTCTTCTCAATTAGACGGCGGCTAATACGAGGGCTGCTATATATATTTCTGGCCTAGGCAACACTATGTGTTGCCAGGTGCAATCTGACATTTCCATTGGAAAGTTTGACATTTTTTAGCATAACATCACTCAGAACGTTTTGTCATTTAATCGTGAATTGTTTTATTTACTGGGAATTAAAAAATTCATCTCGACCAAAAAATACGGTGACGGATAGCACTCGTAGACATTATAATTTTGGGCAGTTGGTATTCCAAACGTGCCAGAAGGAGCCATTGCGGTGTATGCACATTCGTCAATTGGCCCTTGCTGTGTATTTACCTTCGTCAATTGGCCCTTGCGGTAGTCATTTCCGGGTAATTCAACCGGATATTTTCACCTGTGGGGGTTATTCCAACAGGGAATTCAGATAATCTGCGAACACTTTAGGTATTCGCACTTCCTTGCCTCCAAATATGGATAAGGGGTCGGAGAAGCCCAGGACTAGCGGGTCGACATTTTCGAACTTTTGCGAACTTATGGATTAACAGTGCCTGTAATGCTCCGACTAAAGCATGCTGGAACATGCAAAATGGTAGTTCTCTGTCCAATCTAGGATTTATTAACGATTGTATCCGCTGTAATCCAGGTTGTGTCCGTATCGTTTAGTGGCTGGTGTCGTCGAGGTGTAGGGGCCTTCGTACATAGGCTCATCCTTCCGTCCTTTCTCTTCATTTGCCTTTATAGGCTCGGGGGCTCCGGTCCTCGAGGGAGGTACGACTTTGTTTTTGGCTGGGTGTTCCACGGCCATTGTTGTTTTTGAGCAGCCTTTTGTGCATCATGAAACACTTCTTGGCTTTGCTCAGCCCAGCTGTTACCAGCTTTTCCCCGGTTAAACTCGCGCATTCTTTCCTGATCGCGTCTTTGGGTAAAATGGACTTGGGGTGGTCTTCCACCTACTTGTAGGTTGTGGATATTACGCACGTAATTATTCTGGTTGTTATTCGCCATAATGACTTCAACTAACTGTTCAGAAATAAAGAAAAATAAAACTAATAATAATATAATTCTGTAGCATGCAACGTATGCTGTAAAGCGGTTAGTATTTATATAATATTGTTGTAGCTTGCACGCGCTGGTTCCGGCTAAATGAATCGGTAGTATGGGGGGTTTTTCGGCACAACTATATTTGCTTCTTTGCAATATTCATTTTATTTAAATTCCGCGTGCATTATTCCTAATTTTAAGTAGTCAGAAAATAGATGGACGACGAAGATTAACGTGTACAAAAAAATGCCAAATTATAGGCTTAAATTGCTGTACTGATGTTGTGGAAACAGCGAATGCCCACCCTACCATAGATCACCTTAGGCCGCATAACCTTTCACTCGGTTGGTGATCCCTTATCTCTCCTACATGTCTCCCATAAAATTAAAAGTATTTAGCAATTTATTTTATAAGATAATTTTTCTATTAATTTATTCTTAACTATTCTAATATAAAAAAATACAAACGCTACAGTCAGGAGCTGTATAAGGCCATGGATTATCATAGTATACCGTAGGCAATAGGTATAGGTATGCATTTCTAGCGCGTACCAAATTTCATTACATGTGCTTCTTCTTGTTTTTTTTGGCACGAACTAAGAATGCAAATCGTTTTGTCTAATGCCACCATTTTCGACGACTGGGAGAGATGTTTAGTGGCTGAGTGGACTATGTCCCGGACTCTAAGCCAACGATATTGAGCATGTTCTAGGTTCGATTGCTGTCGCGATCGCGATCAACATGTGAAATTCTTTCATAATTTTTTTGTTTTGCTGCTTTTGGCAGCAGTGGCAGCGCGGCGTCCAGCAAAGTGTTAAATTGTATCATTAGGCCCGCCGTGCATAATTTAATTAAATTGGCCAACGGCTCTCGAGTCTCCCTCGACAGCAGCAATGCTGGCTGCTGTGGTTACGCCTCTGCGTGTTGTTGTCTGTCTGTATTGTTATTAAAATTTAATTAAAATACTATTAAAAACAACAGCATGGGCAGCAATAAAATGCCAAATTGTTAATGCAAAATTGATGGTCTTGTCAAAAAATTTTTTGTAAAATTTTTTTTTATTGTTTCAATGTTGTTTGTTGTTTCTTATTCGTCTTTCGGTGTGGGTGTGGTCTTTGGTCCTCTTTTTTTTCTTTGTCTGTTTGGATTGTGGTCTTTGGGGGGGCGTGGGGGTTTTTGGCTTTTGCAAGCCGCGGGCCGAAAAGCGGGCCCACTCTAGTCGTGGCCACTTGGCAACGACTTTAATGCACTGCCGACACTCACAGATACACACAACAGACTTATGCACGTCAGAAACACCCACATATAGCAGAACACTTCTACCCCAAGCACCTACATACAGACACGCCCATACACCCCCACACACATGCACCCAGATACATGCAGAGCATTAACGGCGATTACAGTTTGACTTGCAGGTTACAGTTTTGTAATTACAGTTTGAGAGCCCAGTGCGTAATTACGCCAAAGACAACCAGCTCAGACAGAGACTGAGCTAGTAATTTGCAATTTAGCTGTAAATAGTTGTCCGAAAAGCAGCTGAAACTTGGAAAAAATGCGAAATATGCAAAGAGAAAATGCCAAGAAACTAAGGGAATAGAAAACAACAAGAATGGTGAAAAACAGAATGGAAATAATAAGCGCAAGGCACATTTCAAAACATTTTCATTTCAAATAACTTGCAGGTTTAATTTGTGCGATTCCACAGAAAGAAGGAGAGGAGAGTGGGGAGGGGGATTAAAGGAGATACATAGAGCAAGTGGGGAACTGCAAACCAAAGAGAGAGAGACGGGAAAGCACAACAATGGAAAAGAGGCGCAGCAATGCAGACAGCCAGAGGAAGAATGGCTTAGGAACTTCCGTTTTCGCTGGACAATAATGACGCCAAAGAATGCCAGCAGAGATAGAAAAGTGAAGAAGGGGGAGGAGGTAAACTGGCCAAAGTGGTAGCCAACATGCAATCGAAAACAATTAACAAATCCAAGGCAAGAAACACAGACCTGGGCCAGGGATTGCAGTTGCCGCAGCCAGTTCAGGTATCGCGATCGCGTAACTCTTCTACGGATTCTTTCTTCCTTTCTTCATTCTTGAGAAGATTGCTGACAATGCCTGCACACGATAAATTTTCACTGGCACAATTCGCAACTCATTCATCATTTTTAATTATGACAATTGCCGACAACGAAGAAGACCACGACGAAGACTCCTAGTAGAGTTCCTAGCCAAGTAGTATGACCCAGCCCAACCCAGGCCGTTTGAATGCTAAGAGCTTGAGAAAATGATTCAGCTCACGTGCCTATTAGCCACTAATGGCATTGCTCACCGCACTCGGCTAAGTCTGGCTAATTTTATGCAGCCCCTGAGAGGCCGTTTAAGATACTTCGATTTATGGCGCATCAGTCTAGCTGTCTGCCTGTTTCTCTCTCTCTCCCTCTCTCTCTCTCTAATTAAATCAAATCGCATAGAAATTAATAATTCTAATTATAATTGTGAGCGGAAAACGGGCGTGCGCGGCGAGATAAATGTGATTTTAATATAATTTTCGTTCGTTCTCTCTGCAAATTGCAATCATAATTTTCGTGTGACAGCTGGCACTGGTGCTGTGCGGCGTATGCGTAATTTGTTTACTTCAGCAGCAAAGGCATTCGGTTAATTACACGAATGCGCGTGTAACCGAACACATTTTACTACAGTCATCACACAGACACACACACACCACACCCTGGGACACGAGGTGTGGCTGCTGGGCGGCCTTGAGGCAGTGTCGGCTTGTGGGCGTGTCGCTTGCTGACCATTGCGGCTGCCAGGCTTGACAAATGTGCAGGCTCAGCAACCAACGGTCGAAAGTGCTGCAAACATGCGAAGAAGTCACGGCTTGGGAGGAGGAGAGAGAGGGCGAGGTATACTAGGACGAGACAAGGATTCCATGTTGCGAGTATTTGGGGAAAGCCAGTTGGGCTATTTCCAAAAAAAGAAGAAATGATTAAATTCTGTCATTTATGCAAAACAGCAGAGGGAATATTTAAGGAATTAAATGTAAATAAATAAAAATAAATTAGAGATTTAGATAGATTTAGATAGATTTTATTTTATTATTCGATTCCATGTAGCATGCAAAAATTAAATTAGTAATATTATTTTGTTAGTAGGTATTATTTATTATTGTTATAATCAGTAGGAATCGTTCAGTGTCATCTGAGCTTAACCTAATGTTTGGCTTAAAAAAAAAAGAATATGGGTAAAGTGCCTTAACTAATATATATAATAAAGGATTATACTATCTTACGACTAAGGAGGTCATGTGTATGAGTTCTTTTCAGCCGTCGGAGGGAAATTGGGTCGACGAGGTTATTCGCCAACGTATTTGGGTGGGCAACAAGCCTGTCGGCGTATCGGCTGCTGTGAAAGTTTATTTGGTCTCCCAATGGGATAACTTTTAGGTCCCTTTCAATTACTCGGTTGCTCACATACCACGGTAGCCCAGATGCATGTCGCGCCGCTCGTGATTGTACAACTCTAAGCCTATTGAGCTGAGTCTTGGAGGCTGTTCCCCACACCTGAATGGCGTAGGTCAATGTTGGACGTAAAATTGTGTTTATTAGGAGAGCCTTGGTTGCCATATGCAGTTTGCTGGAGTGAAGGAGCCAGTCAAGCTTTTTAAGCTTCCAGGACGATTTAGCTCTAACTGCGTTGATATGGGCTTTCCAGGTCAGCGTCCGATCAAGGTGAACTCCAAGGTAGCAATATGATGAAACGCAGCTGATTATATTTCCGTCAAAAAATAGACCTAGGCAGGTTTGGGGTCGCAAAGTAAAAGTGACACAGGCCGATTTCGAGCAGTTAATCGCTATGTTCCATTTGGCAGTCCATCGCTCAAATGCATACAGCCATTCCTGAACCGCATTGGAGGCAATTTGCAGGGATGAGTGGGACGCAAGCATGGCGGTGTCATCAGCGTAAGTGGCCAGGAGAAGCTGAGCTTCATCGGTGTTGGTGACAGGAGTTGGCATATCTGCAGTGTACAGGGTATACAGGAAGGGTCCAAGAACACTTCCTTGTGGAACCCCTGCATAAATGCGTTCCAAGCTAGACCGAGAGTCTCGTATTGCAACATCAAAGGTCCTGTTAGCAATAAACGAGTTGAGGATGGCAAAGTGGGGTGCAGGGAGGAGATCCTTCATCTTATATAACAGTCCTTCGTGCCACACCTATCAAAGCTTGCTTTACGTCCAAGAACACGCCAACTGTGTAAAGCTTGTGCTCAAAGCCATGCGTTGCCTGCTTTACGAGGCGATGGATTTGTTCGGGGCAACCATGGGACTTCCTAAAACCAAATTGGTGTTGAGGAAGGTGTTCTATTACCTCCGGCAGCTCCATCAACCGGGTTAGCAAAATTCTCTCAAAAAATCTTGGAGAAAGTTGGTAGCAGGCTAATCGGGCGGTATGAATCAATCTGTGTTGGTGACTTTCCAGCTTTCGGGATCATTACAATACGCGCACGCTTCCATTGCTTGGGGAAATGACCTAGTCTTAGCATAGCATTGAAAATTTTTACAAGGGCAAGGACTCCTTTGCGTGGTAAAAGTTTTGCAGTACGGTTATCTATTCCATCGTAACCAGGGTTTTTTTTGGTTGCAGTGCCTTTAGTTGCATCATAACTTCCTGCGGTGAGATATGTCTTATTGGGCGGGTCGGAGCAGTCGGAGTATCCAAGAAAATTGTGATGGCTTCACGAGTGGAGTCGTCCGTTAAATTGAAGGGCATGAAGGTGGAAGAGAGGTGCGAAGCAAAAGCGCTTGCTTTCTCATCATCCGTCTTAAGCCATAGGCCACTTTGATTCTGAACTGGTGATTGAAACAAAGGCTGTCTCTTGATGCCTCTCGTGAGTCTCCATATTGAGAAGCCATTATTATTATCAGGACCAGCACTCTCCAACAAGGTATCTAGATTAGCTCTACGATTATTGGCTAGCAAACGGCGCAGTCTATTAGTAATACTTGAATATTGCTGCTTAATGCTAGGATCTCCTGTTGCGATGTATTGTCTTCTGAGGCGTCTTTTGTGGCTGAGCAGATCCCTAGCTTCCAAACTTAAAATGGGAGACCTCCTTATGGTCGTCAGACCAGCTTGGTGACGGGTTGGTGTAGCCTGCCTTGCAGCTTCAACGACAGTAGATATGATGTAGTCGACATATGCTTCCAGCCTGCTACAGGTGTCAATGGGAATGTTGAGTTCTACAGTGCCTCGATATGTTCTTTGAAGACCCGAATGTTTGCGTGCGGTGACAGCATTTTTGTAACACCTTTAAATGAATGGGCGTCTTCATCTAGCTCGAAGAGCAAAGGCAGATGGTCAGATGATAACTCTGTCAGCACTTGCACCTTAATTTGTTGTTGTCTAAAGCCTTTGGAGATCCCAAAATCGATAGCACTTGGAGTGGCAGTTGGACGATAAGGGTAGCATGTGGCTTCTCCAGTTGCAACGATGTCAATTCCGTCTTCCGCCAGTGCAGAGTACAGCACCCTACCTCTGGTACACGCCCTGGAGTTTCCCCACCATCTGTGTTTTGCGTTCCAATCACCTGCTGCAAGGAACTTTGTGCCAAATTGTGTGATAAGCTGCCCAACAATAGCATCTGTCCATCTAAAAGTAGGAGGGCAGTATACTGAGGCAACATTAAAGTTACCTCTGCTTGAAGTCAGCTGAATAACTGCTGCCTGAATATGATTTTGCGACAGAGTGGTGAATATTTGATGAAAGATAGTTGATCTAACAAGGATCGCAGCACCTCCGTGTTGGCTGTCGTCCGGATGGTTGGCAGTATGAAGGGTAAAGCCATAGATCCTGAAGGTGGACCGGGAGGTGAAGTGAGTTTCTGACAAAAGGAGAATATCTAAATCGTGAAGCTCGATAAAAGCGAGAATCTCATTGGTCTTCGAGGAGGCCCCATTGGAATTCCAAGCTGCTATCTTAAGAGGACCCATTGTTAACAGCAGAGGGTGAAGTGCGGGTCTGCAGAAGCAATTGCATTAACGTTTCCACTAACGACATCATTCTGTCAAGCCTGGAAAAAAGCTGTTCCAGTTTAGAATCCAGATTGACACTTGCATTTGAAACAGTAGCGGCAGACGGGTTTATTGGCTGCACAGAAGGCTGAAAAACTTATAACCAAAGTATTTTCCTCTAAACGTCCGTGTATGCATTGTTCTCCATTACTTGCTGCCACTCTCTACCTCGATAGCTCCGAAACTTGCTGTCAATTAGATGAAGTTGGACTTCAACTATTCTTATTTCACTTTCACCTTTCATTTTACTGTACTGTCTTAGTCGACTGCTAATTGCCAATTGATTTCGTCGACAAGAAAAAATGGTTACAGGAAGGAATTTTTAGTAGTCATTCTTCAAGAAAAAGTCACCATTTTTGGATCCTCTCATTTAAATCAAATTATTCTCTCAAACTAATAAATTTTGTCTATCGCATGCTCTTTCACCTTTTCTCTGACTGCTTCCTAAGTATGTGGCATGTGTAATTTGCAAGCATACCTTTAGGCAGGAAAAAAAAAATTCAATTTAACTACAATTGTTCAAGCGCCCTACATGCCACATATTTTTGGATTACTCAGATTATATCTGGAAGAACGGCTATTTGCAATTTACAAAAGGATTATAGCACCAATCTGGATGTACGGGTGCCAAATATGGGGCTTGGCTTGTGATAGCCAAATTAAAAGGATCCAGATTATCCAGAATAGGGAAGCGAGACTTATCACAGGTTGCGAATTGTTTGTGCGAAAGACCACCCTGCACAGGGATCCGAAACTGACAACGGACCTCGATGATATCAACCAGCACTCGAGTCGGCGCGCCCAAAGGGGTGAATTAAAAGATGAGAAGGGCACAAAGGAAAAATGGATTTCCCCGTAGGACCCGGCAACGAAAAACGGTGAGTAAAACCGCCAAATTGAATGATAAGCAAAGTAACTCCTCCTTCAAAGGAGGTGACAATGGTTGAATGGACAATAGCAAACCTCTTCAACACCTGAGTTTGCTACATACCACTTTAGGTTTCTCTGTCCTGTTGATCAAAACTGTCTTGTCTGTTTGCTACATACCACTTTAGGTTTCTCTGTCCTGTTGATCAAAACTGTCTGTCATCTCTTCCGGTTTCGTGATGTATAGTTTCTTTTGTCGCAGCACATTATTTCTTAGTTTTTTGTTATTATTGTTAGTAGCCCTATGTTTTGTGAAAAAGACCTCCACCCGCAATGCTGACGAGCTACAACCTTAAGGCACGTGGTGTAGTAATTAGATAAGATTATTTTTCTTAATTCTCAGGGTTAGTCTCTTCTTTTTCAGCTGCAGCGCATTCTCGGCTGAGCTATCATGAGTTGAGTACATTGACGAGTCCAAGTGGAAGGAGGACAGCTATGTGGAGCATGTCTCTCTGCACCTGAACGTTCGCCTGCTTGCGAGGCCGAATGAGCTTTCTGATGAAACT
Source organism: Zaprionus nigranus (assembly GCA_018903425.1). Classification (NCBI taxonomy): domain Eukaryota; kingdom Metazoa; phylum Arthropoda; class Insecta; order Diptera; family Drosophilidae; genus Zaprionus; species Zaprionus nigranus. The sequence continues at coordinate 37,661 of JAEIGD010000157.1, forward strand.
ACGGAAAGCACGTGTGGCCTGCGGTGGAGTAGGCATTGATACTATTGCCTCCACTCCATTTGGATCACAAATATATTGCAATTGCCTTTCCCTACTTTTACCTTACCTTAACTTACTTCTACAGCATTTTGAACATATGGTACTCAATCGCCTGATGATGGAGGGCTTTAATGATCTGGTAGAGAGCTAGATATTCATTCTGGCAGAGAATTACGATCAATCTGATTAAAAACTAATTACATTAATTATATTTAAGCTCTTATCAATCTGTTCAAGTATGCAAATGCAATATAACCTCAAAACTAGTTTAACCTCTAACACTACATTACCATAGTGATAATGTATCGCTAGTGCTCAATGCTGCATGTGCATTTAACAGCTTCATAGACGGACGGATATCGAATCGGTTCGAGTCGATATTCCGATAAACACGATAATAAAACACGAAATATCCGAGACACATGCGGTACACAGATGGGTTGATTTCTTGACAGAAATGAGATCGTGTCTTGGGATTTCACTCAAATGCACACTACCCAGCAGTTAACTGCTTACCTAAAACAGCCATCCGGTAGACAAACGGGGTCAAGTCTTGGGAAATGAGCTCATTTAGCGAAAAAACGTACCACCTGCTTATGCAAGCGTTTTCATAGCACACAGCTGTTGTCTGGTACGATGCTACTCTTTTCTGACTGGCTGCTATGCATTTGAGTTTTATGTGAAACAAGTTGGCAGTTCCTAAAAATCGCAGCCAACTTCATATTTATTTGAATTTTTGCGCAGTCAAGCTTCAATTTATTTGAACAATAATTTGAAAATTAAAGTATTTAGGAAGAGTAGGAATTATAAACATAGAAACTTATGATTTTCATTCAAAATTCAAGTTGTAAGTACTTTCTTGCAATCAGTTGCAAAATTTCTGAGCGATTCAATTATTTTTTAAAAAATATTCCTTGCTTGCCCTTAATTGAATTGCTTCTCAAGGCGGTGGGCAGTCGTAATTTGACTGCTCAATTAGCTTTCCAAGAGCCCAGAGCCCAATCATGCCAAGGTGTGAAAAATTACATCAGAGTTTAATTGAAATCCGTAGCAGCCCCATCTCAGCCATCACCAGCGCATCCTCTCGCAACTCCCCGGTCCCCACTCTTTCAACTCACATGTCTCACATCTGTGATTTGCCATCTCTGGACACATCGTGCGATTAACAACGTCCAGGCGAAGGCATCGTTAACGATGATTTGTAATCTCTGCAACGCAGACAAGAGGCCCGTTCCGAATCGACAGTGCTCGTCTCGGTTTGGCTCCTGCTTTGGGGCGCGCCTGGGGAGAGATGAGGATGTGCCCGCTGAGTGAGCTAGTGGATAATGATAATTTCACACGACGAGTTGGCTGTTGTAAAACTTTATCGCCACTGCGAGAGAGCCAAAGTAGAAAAGCCAAAAAGCCTGACGCGCAAATCAATTTTTATTATTTTATCGTCGACGCCTGCTGAAAGCCGCTTAAAAAATTGATCATCTCTCTCTCCCTTCTCTCCTCTCTAAGTCATAACTAAATCCCGGCTAGACTAGGCAGGCAGGCAGGCAATCATTGCTCGGCCCCAATTCTCATACTCATGCCCAAGCCAGAACAATAGATGGCCCATTCCGACGTTAACAATGCACAAATCATTATCAGTAATTATGCATTGTTCAGCTCTTGGGCAGCTCAGCTCTGTGGCTGGCAATCCTTGTCTGCTGCTTTGCCGTTTGCTGGTTTTCATATTTTTCTTTTGATTGATTGCTTGATTACACCTGGCCTTGAACTGCCCTCGCCTGCTCAGCCTACCCAGCCGGCCTCTATAGGTATTTATGGATTTCTGTATTAATAGACTCCATCAGTGACGTTGCTCATCCACAACAAACACTTCAGTACTTGTTGCCTGTTTGTGTGTTTGTATGCACTGTGTGTTGCCTGCACTCGTCGTCCAATTAAATCGCTGCTAATCCTGTTGCACTGTTTAGCGAGCAATTCTCAAATTAGCTGATAACACAAACTGCAACGCACTGCAACAGAGCGGGACAGCAATAGAGCAGAGCACAGCAACTCAGCAATCTAGGTAGTGGTCGCATAAGCGCGCATAAATCACTCAGCCTTTGTCCGCCTGCCCACTGACCGCTCTCCCTCTCGCGTATTTGCTCTCCTTTAACGCAATCGGGAGAGAGGAGGCAAGGCATCATGTTGGAGCTTTGAGTAGGAAGGTTGCTGCTGCAGTTCCTTGGAATTCTAATCAAAATATGTATTGCAGTTGTAATCGATAAAAGAAGTTGGCAATCGAAGTGGTGCTTTAAAAAAATCGATGGGACTAAAATGGATCATAGATAATATGGATACGTATTATATTCAATTATTATTGTATTATAACTTTAAATCAAAGAGAAACTTTCTATTTGGACACGATAGATATTTTGACAAATTGCTGTTTCTTGTAAAAGTGTTGATCGATGTACTATAAAAATTTTAAAGTACATTTACTACATAATAGCTATTTTACATATTACATTAATATTCTTTTTTAAATCATCATCCCTATTAATCTCCAATCTCACGTGCAGATACAGGGCTCTCTAAAATGAGAAGTTGAATCAGAAAAAATCACGAAACTCTTATTAAGCCATTAATTACTATGAATCTACAGAAATCCCATCAAAAAATAAGAGAAAAACTAAAAATAATCCTTATTTGTTGTAACTATATTGATTTTTGTTTCTATTAACTGCAGATAATTTATTATTTTGATGGTTCAAGAAAGACATTATCAACGCTGGAAAGACGTTGTTCATATGTTCTAAAAACTGTTTGAACGCCACTCGCTTTTCTATGCGAACGCCGAACGTCGCATTCTCAGTTGGCGTTGGGTCATAAATTAAACTGCATTTGGCTATTTTTGTGGTCATTAGGCACGGCTGCAGTTTGTCTGTTATCCCCCCTGTTTCGAGATCGCTAAGGCTGCCAGTTAACCAGCAGAGGCCCACAGAGCCATAGGCAGAGTCAGTGCCTGAACCAGAGTCGAAGTAAGGAGTCTAAGTTTTGTCTCTGTCGCGGGCCAAGACAAAATGCTGCACAAGTTTTAATGAAGTCTTGCCTAAAGTTCTATATGGCAATGCCAACTGAGTTATGCCTGGCAGACTTAATGGGGAAATGGCATTATGAGTTATGTGACTGTTCCTTCCCACTCTCTGTGTATGCCTTTCTCCGTCTCGCGCTCTCTCTTTGTCTCTGTCTGTTGCGTCTGAGAATGTGATACAGTTCAATTAACATAATTAATGTGCCTGTGCTTGTGGCCAAGAGAGTCTTTGAGCGAGTTACCTTGCTCTCTCTCTTTCTCTGCCTCTCAGGGCTATAAACATGTTGCTCGTGGGTTCCCGTTTAGTTTCAGTTTCGTTTTCGCTTTTCAAGCTATCTAACCTAATGAGCAATTAACTTGCCACACATCTTCGTTGACCTCTTAACTAGTCGAAAGACAGGCTGTCATAAGTAATAAGAGATGGTTTATTATGATTAATTTTGTTATAAACATGAATAATATAAGAATATTTGCTTTAATTTAAAACAATATTTTATAATCTTGGCTTAAGGTTAACTGAATCTCGAAGAACTAAGTGGAAACAGCCCGAAATGACTGCTTAGTGGAACACTAGGGCATTACAAAGAGACTTCTCGGTTAATTGTCAAATTTTACACCACTTCAGGGTCAACTTGATAGTTCGGGTATAATGATATATAAGATGACACACTAGAGTTGCGTAACTCGTTAGTAGCAGCCTCACGATTCTCGTTCTCCCACTTGCCACAAGTTGTAAACTTCCAGTTTTGGGGTAATGAGTTTCACTCGAACTTACTCGCTCGCCTCGCAATGAATACTTAGTACTACTTCGACCGAGTCTGGGGGAACTTCTTGATGTGTGCCATTCAAGTTTTATGTATTTTCCATTTGGTTGCAAGTACTTGAAGAGATTTCATTTCCTTGCTTTATATTTATACGTTGTACTTATTTTGCAGTTGAACTGCTCTTGATGTTGCTGCTATTTCCATGTCGAAAAAGTTTTAAAATACTGACTTTTCTAGCATGTTAGAATAAATAAAACATTTGCAACAAAGTCAAAGTTTTTCCAAGAGTTCACACTGCAAATTTATTGTTTTCTTTCTTTCTCTCTCTCTCCCTCTATCTCAATCTATTTAGTGAAGTTATGAATCTTGTTTGAGTTGGCACTCTGCGCTGCATTCGTAGCCTCCTTCAGGCGACTGCACTCGAAAACAGTTTAAGATTGCACTCGAAACTCGCAGGTGACAATGACGATGAGGCGTGAGAGTGGAGATGGGGAGTGCTGACGGCTTAAGCAGCGTCGCAAAGCGTGTGTGAAATATGATATGCTCATTAAGGGTTGCCTCTTGCCATGCCACGCCTGTGCCTCTGTCTCTCTCTCTCTCTTCTCTCTGGCTCACAAGTCAAGTGCATAAATAAATGCTTGATGAGCAAGGCGAGGGGCTGCAGGGGGCAGGGGTTGGCGCCCCGTAGGTGCAGATGGGGCACTCTTCTTTTGCAAAAGATGATGGTGATTATGGCATTGCAGCGTTAAGCGGCTGAAAACAGGCGCACAGCTGCGCCCGCCATCCGTGATATATGTATCATTTGAACTGGGGCCAAGCCAAGCAAGGACATAATGTGACACTGAGAGAATAGCTAGTGCATGTCTGGCAATATCTAAAGCCATGAAATGATTTTCATTCCTACACTGAAGGAAAGTATAACTGCGGTTAAAGAGAGCTTTCCGCGACTAACTTAAAACTAAAACCCGTTTTATACGCTTCGACCATTGAAAATTGTTAACCGAGGAAGAAATATTATCTTCGGCATGCCGAAGGCTGTATACCCTTACAGGTTCTTATATCCTTCGCTTGTTCCGTACTAGTTACACATTTGAAGAATCGAATAATTGTACGTCCATTACTGATTAACTTTGATTTACACTGATAAGCTAAATTATTTCTTACAAAAAATATTATAGTGGTCCAATTTTAATAATATTTTTCATGTATTTTGTATTATATACATATGTATAGAAAATCTGGTGTAGTAAATTTGGGTGCAATATCTTGACAATAACAAAAATCGGCCAATAGTTTGTATGGCAACTATGCGAAATATCTGTCTGGTCCGGCTCGTTCCGACTTATTTTAAGAAGTATGTATGCGAAGTTTCATCAAGATAGCTGTAAAACTGAGAGACCAGTTTCCATGGCAACAGACACACGGACGGACAGTGGGACGGACGGACAGACAGACATGGCTAAATCGACTCCCCTGGAATGCAGAATATATGTATATATATTTATGGTATATATGATTTTTATATTTTCTGAGATGAATCCTAACGTGCGTTACAAACTCATGGACAAAATAAATATTATCTCTGCAAGGGTATAAAAAGGGAACACTTTGTGCAAATGTATGTTACAGGCAGAAGTAGGCGTGGCAGACCCCAAAAAGTGTATGTTATTGTTTAGGATCTCTAGCTGACTCGATTGAGCCATGTCCGTCTGCCTGCCTGGACACAGAGAACTCAGCTATTTTAAAAGCTAAAGACACAAAATTTTGCACGACAGGTCACTGTAATGCTTGAGCAGATCGAGTTTATTTCCAATTTCGGGTGTCAATAATTGAATCCTGACATTGTATTTGTAAACGAATAAAAGTATCTGACTTTGGCATATGCTTAGCTTACTTTGTACTTTATCTTCTTTAAATGGAAAAATGACAATAAATACAGAAGTACATAATTTAAGTCAAATTAGTTTTTCAAAACCTTTCCGTTGAAGGGTGTTCGTCTGGTTTCTCTCAGTGCATTGCTAGCGCCACTTGGCGTCAAAGACACACAGACTGCAAAGAGAGCAAGCAAGGCGCGGGCTAGGAAGGTGGGAGTTGTGGGGGCGTGTAGGGGGCACGCCTACCCAGTAACAGCAATGCAAAGGCCACAAAACCGAGAGCGAGAAATTAAAGCAGTAGGCCAAAGTGAAGTAAAGCTAAGTAATGTGAGGCGAAGTCAAAGAGAATCGAGAAGAGAAGTCAAGTCGAAAGAGCCGAGAAGTGTGGGCAGGGTAGAAGCGAAAACATTGCAAAGTTAACTGGTTTTTTATGAGCAGAGCTAGGTCTCATATCATTTTATATGCATTTGATGCACTGCATACACTTTCCAAGATACTTCAGCTACAGTTGAGCCTGAATCATCAGATGTACCATATATTAAAACTGATTTAACTAAGCTGACAATCTAGAGACTTTAAGTCTTTAATGTTTCCTTTATGCGTTAACCATGAAGTTGAAGAGTATTCGCTAGTCGTTGCACACTTCGATCGCTTGTTGATTTCTTGTTTTATGCTTAAGCCAGTCCGTTTTTATAGTGCGTGTCCAACCGGCATAATAAATCACTTTAACGCCCACCTCTCCGTACTCAGATCAACGATTAAGTCATCATCATCAGCCACAGCCCCCAATGCGATAGAGAGCGAGAGAGAGAAAGCGAAAGGGAGACAGACAGAGAACTGGCCACGAGCCACGAGGTAGAAACAATGCGTCGTTGTCGTTTATGTTGTGCCCCACAGCTGCCTTGAGGTCAGGCTGAGTCTCAGTTTTGGAGCTGGACTTGGACTTGGATTGTCGTCTCCATTCCATCTCTAGTCGACGTCTGCGGATCAGCGGGCTACGAGCGCCAGTGCGCCGTGGGGTAGCTCATTTAAGATCAAATAAAGATGTTATCTCGCCCAGATCAAGCAATGAGCAATGAAGTCATTTCATGTTGTTTTATTCTTTAGTTGAGGCCCAAGAAATAATCTACATCAGTCGTGATCGATAGCTGGCAGCGAATCAACTATTTATGAACGATGTGATTTTATGTATAATTATACTTACTACACAAAGGGTAGAAGGGTGTTACAACTTTGTGCCAGCCGAAAATGTATGTACCAGGCAAACGGAGGCGTGGCATATATTCTTTATCAGCATCAACAGACGAGTCAATATAGCCATGTACGTCTGTTAATACGTCCGTATGATACACAAGGTATCACAAATTATAAGGGCTAGGAGAACGTAATATATGAATATATGAAATAATATCTAAATATTGCACGTAGATCAAGTTTGTTTTAGATTTTGGCCACGCCCCGTATATCGATAAAAACCGAATTGTAATTGTCATTGTAAATTGCAGGACTGTTCATCTTTGATAAACGCAATAACTATCAAGGCCCAAATGATTTCTGATTGTAGCTTTTGTGCTTGTCTAATCATGGCAACAAGATGTAAGACTTCTTTCGAAGTAAGCTCGTTTAATAACTGAGTTTAATCGTAGTAGGGTGTAGAAATGTTTGAAGTTCTTAGGACTTTTCATTCTAGAGCAGCAAACTCATAATCATTCAAAACACACTGCTCCACATATTAAACGAAAATATAAGTTTCTTGTATCAGATTTTTACAAAACATTTTTTACGTTTATAATAATGGATGACGAAGAGGAGGAATGTTTCCCCCCACCTACAGACGCCTACCTATTCGGTTTTCCCGCCGATCCCATTTTGCGTACAGTCCATGAAACCTACAAGCCCTCACCGGGAACCACACGTTTAATTAGTGAGCGGACCCGCAAGCTCTACCCCGAGGCAATAATCGAGAACGATCGTCTGGGCCCATTGAAGGACTTGAGCGTGCGCGCCCTAGCTAAGCTGGGTACTCGGTACATTGTGCCAGCAGTGAAGCAGAGCGGCATGAAGCTGCGCATTCATTATGACTCGCTGGACGTGAATTTGCCGCTAAAGGATTGTTACTTTGTGCAAGATGTCCGCTTCTGGCGTCGCGTCGTTTTGGCCAAGTGCGACGACGTCCTGCTGAAGTTCAAGAAGCTCGAGGACTACGACTGGCGGGGCAGAGGTATTTCGGTAAAGTACGTAGAGTTAGTCGAGGCATGCCCCGCCGCCTACTGGCCGGAGAAAGAAATGGTCAAACTGGCTTTGTTGGTGCGGGAATTTGTTAATGCTATTCATATAAGCCGATTGCAATCTCAGAAAGATGAACATTTTTTGCCTAACGTGGAAAGCGAGCCAAGGCTGGGGGGCTAGCTCTGAGGAATCTATACATTCGGATGTCTCCAGTGACGAGCAGTAAGTTTTCATTTTAATCAAATTCAGGCTTATCCCATTGAGTTAACTCCTTTCTTAGAGATACGGTTGAAGAAGTGGAGGAAGAGAGTATAGAAGAAGAGCCAGTCCCACCTCCGAAAAAGATAAAGCCGAAGGAACACCACATTGAGTTAAAGGAATCAGAGAAACCCGTAGCATTTCACATAAGTTCGGAAGTCGAAACAAACGAAACGGAGAAGGATATTGAAGAAGGATATGAAGATAAGCATAAAGAGGAAGCCAAGTTGCGACAGGATTCATTTATTAGAGAGCAGTTGAAGCGACGTAAAGCACGATCCGAGCGCAATGAGGCACGTCAAATGCTCAGAGACTTTCGGCTGGAGAAGAAACTTGAGCACGAGAGGCGTAAGGCGAATCAGGCATTACTCAAAATAAGGCCAAAAGTGCGGAAAGAAAAGAAAACAAAAGGGGGGGAAGAAACTTGAAGTGTTAGATGGGGTTTTCGATATTGCGGTGGCGCCAGAGCCAGAAGATGATGAGGGAAAAATCCCCGATAAAAGAAATAAGGACATACTGCTCCGTCGCTTTAAGCGCTATGATTTCCCGCACAAAGATTGCCACCATGTCGATTTGAGCTTTTTGCGCTACTTTGATCAGCTCACCTCACTGACCATCGAATTCCTTGGCCCCAAGATGGAGTTTGGCTATCACAAGCGCCACACAAGATTCTCCTACGACGACATGTCACATTTGGCCAAGGGCATACGCGATCTTCATCAGCTAAAAATCCTTCGCTTCCGCAACAGTCTCATGGACAATATAAAACTGATCATATTGGTCAAAGCACTCAGGAACCTCGAGAACCTCGAGGTGGTTGACTTTGGTTGCGACGACCTGGATGACGGTTGCAGTGTGGCCCTGGAGATGTTGCTCGATCGCAAGATAATGCTAAAATCACTAGAGTTGGAGTACAACAGGCTGGAAAATCATGTTATGGTAGCCCTTGGCAATGTCCTCAAGGAGCATGCATTAGAGAATCCGGAAGGGACAACATTGGAGTATCTCGGCCTTGCGCACAACCTCCTCCACGGTAGTGGGCTGGAAGACTTTATTCATAATATCGTTGGCACCAATCACATACAACAGCTAAACCTAAATGGAGCGGGGTTGGCAGGCGATAGAATGGTACTTTTATTGAGCTATCTGCTGCGCCACCACAAGCCTTTGCGCCACTTGGACATGGCGGCAAATTGCTTAAATCCCGTATATGGTAAGAATCTTATTTGTGCCTTGGAGACCAATTTCGAGATTCTTAATTTTGATTGTCGCGGTTGCGGCTTAAGCTTTGATCAGGAGTATGATGCGGACGTCGTTGTGCGTCGCAACAAATACATGAAAGAAAATAAGTACTTGGGCGACATCAATATCACGGAGAAGGATTTACCTAGAGTGATGCGTGATCGTCGCCTTCCGATATCGGTTAAACTTAATAAGGAAAAGATTAAAAAGGACGAATGTCTTCTCGGGCGTCCTGCCATATCGCAGTCGAGTGAGTCCCTTGGAGAGGAGGAGTGTGAGGAGCTGGAAACGAAAGAAGTTGAATTAGATATATGGCAGACAATTGCGAATCTCAAGACACCTGAGGTCCAGAAGCAATCGACAATTTCCTTAGAGTCCAGCGTGAAAAGATTCTCCTATAATGCCAACTCGTTTGATTTGGACGAAGTTCGCGATCATTTGTCTATGCCTGGATTTCAGAATCGCTACTATTATTTCCGCCGTCAAAGGGATTTGCTATAAGGTGCACTTACTACAACAATGAAATATCGATTAGGAAAACACTGCAATCGGTCTCTATATTTGTATGAATATGGCTTTTGACTTTAGGTTAATATTCATGTGAAATTCTTTCACACTAATGGTGGGTATTTGTGTACTTGGTACATATTTGTAATAAATGCATGCTATGTAAACCTTAATGTCAAATTTGTTTTCTCTATCTATTATAAAGCTGAGATCTTTGAGTTAACCCTTGTTCCAGGGGAAGTTCGCGTGAAATTTATGAAATTGAGTCTAATCCTGTTTCGTACAATAGTCGAGTTCAATTAATTTAGACTACAAAAGTGTAGGGGATTTCAAGTTTCTTAGTAGCATTTTGATATCTGTCTGATTTGAAACCATAACCAACCAGTTATTATACACATATCAACTCACACCCTCATCAGACTCAGAACATAACATACTACACATACCATATATAGGGAACACACTTTAAAAATTTGTCCACATATTTGAAATATAATTTTCAACAGTGTTTAAATGGATGATGATAAAGATTATGAGGAGGTTTTGGCGCCAGCCGACGTATTTCTCTTGGCTCTGCCCAATGAGCCGGATATACGGATGGCGTATGAGACATACAAGACCTCACCGAGCACTAAACGCATTGAGAGCGAGCGAACGCGTACGATTTTCTCTGATGCGCTCATCGACAACGAACGTCTGGGCACACTGGCCGATCTGAGTGTACGCGCCCTGGCAAAGCAGAACAATCGGAATATCGCACCATCTATAAAGAAAAGTGAAGCAAATTTGCGGATTTATTACGACACGTTGGACGTTAATTTGCCGCTGATGGATTGTTACTTTGTGAATGATGCTAGATTCTGGCGTCGCGTGGTGTTGGCCAAAAGCCACGATCCGACCCTGCACTTCAAGAAGCTTGGGGACTACGACTGGCGCGGCAATGGCATCAGTTTGAAGTACGTCGAGTTGGTGGAGGCCTGTCCGGCCGCCTATTGGCCGCAGAAGAAAATGATCAATCAAGCCCTTCTGATGAGGAAATATGTGCACGAAATGCATATCAGTCGACTGCAGTCGCAGGACGAGCCTTACTTTAACAAATTCATGGACACCGAAGCTGAACTCGATGCAAGCTCTGATTTATCTGACGAGTCCAGTGTGTCCAGCGATGAGAAGTGAGAGAGAGCTTAACAGATTTATGTACTTACCATTTCTATAACTACTTTTCATTCTGGTAGAGACACATGTGAGTCAATGGAGGAGGAAGAAGAGGAGGCACCACCACCACCACCACCGCCAAAAAAGTTTCAAAAGGCAAAGGACGATTTGCAGAATGAGGAACAGGAGAAAATGGAAAATGAAGACATTGCTGTCGTTGAAGTTGAGTCCGAATCAGAAAACGTACCTGATGTCCTTTCAAAGTTTTTAGACGAGGAAACTGCCCAGAAGCGAGAGTTATCGTTTTTCAATCAACAGATAAAGCGACGTGCAGCGCGATACCAGCGAAATGCGATTCGTCAACAGCTGAGGGACCTAAGGCTGGAAAAGAATCTGGAGCACGAAAGGCGTAAAAGGGAGCGTACACTAAAAAAAATCAGACCAAAGCCGCAGAAAAAAGGCAATGCGTCGGCAAAAGCTGGAGATATCAAAGGGGTTTTCAAGATTAATGTGGAGCCAGAGCCAGAAGATAATGAGGGTAAAATTCCGGATAAACGCAACAAGGACCTACTGCTGCGTCGCTTCAAGCGCTATGATTACCCGCACAAGGATTGCCACCACATCAATCTGAGCTTTTTGCGCTACTTTGATCAGCTCACCTCACTGACCATCGAATTCCTTGGCCCCAAGATGGAGTTTGGCTATCACAAGCGCCACACAAGATTCTCCTACGACGACATGTCACATTTGGCCAAGGGCATACGCGATCTTCATCAGCTAAAAATCCTTCGCTTCCGCAACAGTCTCATGGACAATATAAAACTGATCATATTGGTCAAAGCACTCAGGAACCTCGAGAACCTCGAGGTGGTTGACTTTGGTTGCGATGACCTGGATGACAGTTGCAGTGTGGCCCTGGAGATGTTGCTCGATCGCAAGATAATGCTAAAATCACTAGAGTTGGAGTACAACAGGCTTAATAATAATGCGCTGGAAGCCATTGGTAATGCCCTCAAGGAGCAGGCCTTAGAGAATCCGGAAGGGATAACATTGGAGTATCTCGGCCTTGCGCACAACCTCCTTTCCGATACAGGGTTGGAACAATTTATACATAGAATCGGTGGCACTAACCACGTACAAAAGCTGAACCTAAATGGAGTGGGGGTGGAGGGCCAAAGAATGGTACATATACTGAGCCGTCTGCTACGCGGCCACTTGCCTTTGCGGCATCTGGACATTGCGGTGAATTGTCTGAATCGCACATGTGGCAAGAATCTCATTTGCGCATTGGAATCTAATTACAAGCTGCTCCATTTTGACTGTCGCGGCTGTGGTCTAAGCGAGGATCAGGAGTTTGAGGCGGACATCATTATGCGGCGGAACAACTACTTGACAGTGAATACCTTCATAGGTGACACCACCTTAACGAAGGAAGTTCTGCACTCGATGTTGGATGCAAGGCGTCATCCGATTATAAAAAAAGACACAAGATGAGAAAATTAAGCGCGACGAGTGCTTGAACAATCGACCTCTCTGGTCTCCGTCCTCCCAGTCACTTGAAGACGATTTTGAGAATGATAAACACCAGATATTAAATTCGGAATTTGATAGTTCGAATACGATGCCGCCCATGGAACCGAGAGGTACATTTCAAGTATCACCGAAATCAAGCGGAACGTTCGTTTACAATCCCAACGCGTTCGACATGAAAGAGATTCGTAACCATTTGCAAGTGCCTGGCATAGGAAATCGCTATTACATCTTTCAGAACCAAAAACAGTTTTACAACGGATAGATATAGATTCGAATATGATGTGCATACAAAATCAGATTTAAAATATTTGTACACTTATAAACAGTTAGTTTTTAGGGTGACCCAATTTCCTAATTTCCAAGTACAGCTCCTGGTATCCAGATATTATTGATAGTTTCCGAGTTTGTTTTGACATCTGTGAAATACAAAACAAAACATAAATATACATGGAACAACTACTCAAATAGAAGAATAATTGTTTTCTTTCAAAGTGCGATTAACAACTGAGAGTGACCAATGTACATACTTATTCCATCTGTAACTCGATTGAAGATGACTGTGCACATATTCCACTTTGCATTTGTTGTCAATGTGCAATGAACCCAAAAAATTGAAAATAAGTAAGAAACATGTTGAAAGTTGTACACCCTATCAGCCTATAACAAAAAACTGTAAAGATTTGTCTCAACTAATTATAAAAGCTACAGTGAAGTGGGCTCGACTGTGATATACTTTTGTGTTGCATACTTTGCTGGGGCACCTTGGAAATCACTACCTCTTTAAACTATTTCTTAAATAACTTCTATGTTAATTAACCGATCGAAAGCATATCTTTAGAAATCATTCGGGCGGTGATAGTCATTAAGTCATAAGTCATAAGTTATAAGTCATTACCAGCAGAAATAGTACTGTTTGTATTAATTAGATTTAGTTTTCGTAATTCTATATAATTGGAACAGTAGGAGCAACATCACGCATTTACTGGATAAGTATTATTACGGTTTGCATAGATATAACAGGTTTCATATATATAGACTTATATAAAGTGTGCAGTAATAAGAGGCAAGCCGTATTCATATATCTTGAAAGCAAAGAATAAGTTCGACTCACCTATAGATGCTGAACATGAATTTATATACTTTATAAGGTCCCAGAAAAATTAAGATATACACATTCATCGGTATATTCCGTCTGGGTCCTTCCCCTTCCCCTTCCCTCTTCGTTAGCTTCCGCTTTCGATGGGATTCAGGGGAAAAGTAAAACTCGAGCTCGAATCAATTGAGAATACAAGGTAAAGAAAAGTTGTGGAAAAAGGCATAATAAACAATACAAATAGCAGAGGAAAAAAGAGTGCTGCGCTGCACCGTTGAAGCTAACGGCAACAGTTGCAGCAGCAATGCAACGACAACAGCAACCACAACAACAACAACACACACATGCAGCAAGATCGTGCGAATTTATTGCTTAATCATGCGCCTTGCTAAAATGTAAATAGATGCAAATGAGGGAGAGGGGTAAGGAAAGGGGATCTGTGTTAGGTAGTCTTGACTTGAGCACCAGGTTCAGGGCTTTACCAAGACTCTGTGTGTGTGTGTGTATGTGTGTGTGTGTGCATTGCTTGTCTCCAACTGGACTCGCTGTCGTGTGTGCGGTTTCTCCAGGTAGGCGTTTTCCATCTTCCGGAGCCCACTCCTCCCCTCCCCTTTATGACCATGCAGCAAGTGGGTCGCCAACTGATGCAACAATTGCTGCTTGCTGTTTGTTTTATGGTATATGCTGCGTGGGCGACTTCACTCGTAAGCACTGCAATTAATATTAGGCACATGCAACACCGCAACTGCAACAACAGCAACTTGCCACCCACACGGTTTACGGCATTCGTGGATCCATTGACAGGCTGCAAATATTTTACATTTCGCTAACAGTTTTTATGCTTAATTTGAGAAAACAAGCTTAACTTTTTCTCTATATTTTTATATTTTGTGCAGTTTAAAATCCGTTAACGAATTTATTTAATTAATCGAAAAACAAAAGTCTGCTTGGTTGTAAACTACTGGCAGCGGTCGAGCGCTGTTCAACAATTCACCAATGCAACATGTTCGATGTTCGATGTTCGAGCGCAGCACAGCCGCCTGTTGCATTAACATAACCAGTAACTGTTAAGTTAACATAGGAAGCCTGTTTTAAACCTAGATCTCAGACAGAGACTTTATGACATAGGGCTACCAATTGGTATCAATATAAGTCATAATTGCACTATTATCAAGGTTATATTACATCTTAGTCACACCCTCTCCCACTACGAAAAAATCGATTTCAAAGCGTAATTTGAATGCAAGACAGTTCATTTTTGATAAATACAATAACTATCATACAATTTGGTTGCGATCGGATAATTACAATAGAAGTTATTTGTGAAATTTTAAATATGTACTGATTTCGAAGCCACTCCCTGAAAGATTGAAACGCAAAACGTAGAAATTATATATTGATGAAATGCTCAAGTGTGTAGCGGGTATGTCACAGTCGAGCACACTCGACTGTAGCTTTCGTGTTTGTTTCATTTAAGATTTTAATTTGTTCATTCAAATTTAATTTCTTTCTCTTTTATTTTTATACTTTATACTTTATTTATAATTCATATGCAATTAGACATATATTTCCCAATTTTTAATCAGTCGACTGATCATAGTCGACTATAAATAAACAAGTAAATAAAAATAAATTAAAAATGTATTGTTTTTTATTCATGTACTATATACATAATAACATATATTTTACGTTACAAACTTTGTGTATTTATTAAAGAATTTGTATATTATTCTATTGTATATTATTTCTATTGTATATACATTTTATTTGACGCATTTTCCCTCAGTTCAGTTAAGTTATTTTATTCTCTTTTCCCTCAGTTCAAGCATCATTAGGTTAGGTCTAACTGGAGAACTGTAAGTAAATGTTGAATGTTGCATAGGGACCTCAAGTGGGCTGCAACATTTGAAATTTACTTTCAACGCCTTTGTTGTCGCCCGTTGCCGTTGCCTCCCCCGTTGCGACTTCGGACTGTCTTGACTGCGCGCAAACTGCTGTTGACTGTTATTGTCAACTCGTTTTGAGACGAACCATTTGGTTGCGACCAGCTGACTTCGAGCAAGTCCGTCCACACAGCGCACACAGGCCAGTCAACAAACGAGTCTCGTCGCGTTCGGTTCGCGCGCATCGCAACCGACTTCGGCATCGTCATCGTCAATTCGGCATCAGCATCGGCATCGCTCAACGGCCTCCTTCGCTCAATTTGGCAATTTAGCTAAGCAACAATTGAGAGAAAAAATAAATAATGTAAAAATTGAATAAAAAAATTAAATAAATTCAAGATACAAATAAAAAATCAAATATTGCAAGTTAGATTTCTTGTTGCAGCCTTGTTGCAGTGTTTCTGTGTGTGTTGTTCTTGTTGTTCTTGTGCTCAGTGTTCTAAATTGTTTTTGGAACGTGCAAAACGTTAACAGTTACAATTAATCGACAGTGCCAGCAGAGGGAGAGAGACAGGCAGAGACAGAGGCATAGACAGAGGCAGAGGCCTCTCTCATCATGCAGTTATCGCCGCTTGGCTGCATGCTAATCGAGTTCTCTGCTAGCTAAGAAGACTCTCTTTGCAACTCAAACTTAGCCTAATCATCCAATTCATTGATAAGCAAAATAACTCAACTGAATTTCTACATACGGTAAAATACTTTTGCTAATCTTTAGCTAACCAAATAAAACTGGACTAGCAACTAATCGGGCAGAGCATCTGCTTGTTTATTTACCTGCAGTTAAAAGCTTGTTGCCACCTTAAATATTTATTTACCCCTCCAACACTTTGGGCCAAAAGACTTGAGTGCTTCCGACTTTTGATTACTTTCTGCATTTTTAAAGACGCCCTAAGTTGTGGGTGTTATTCTATATGTACTTTAAGTGTTAACGATCTAAATGACAGTTGATTTTGAACAGAGGAGACTGAGGAGAGTTGATGAATGTTTTAAAAATACCTAATGCAAATAATTTGATACACAATGTAGTATATTCATGAATATGTATATATATTCATATAATTGTTTATATTATGTTATATATATATACATATGTGTATACCACAACAATACAAAAAGGTCATCAAATTTACATATGATTTAAATTGGCTTCTATATTTTTTATATATACAACTATTATTAATATAATTAGCATATTTATTTAGCAATTAACATTTTGAAATATTTTGCTATATTGAAGTATATCAAAAATGAATGAAATTTTTTATTCATAGTATACATGAATTCTACTCACTTATGTATGTAATTCCCAAGTATTCAGTATATTACTGAAAGAAAAAAGAATAGAAAGAGCGAATACACAAAATTACCACAGTATTATTTTGATAATAGTAGATGTAGATAGTTTTATAGTTTACCAAGCTACATTTTATAAATTATTATTTTTATTAAACAAACAAACACATTTATGCAAGTGGCTTGCTTATTTTAAATCATTTTCAAAATGAAACGCTTTGTTTGATTGATTTATTAACAAATACAATAGAATGCTATTATATTTGGTATGTATATTTTCGGGGAATTCTAAAGCTTTTCTCTCAGAATTTGCATTGCATTCGAATGTTTTTTGTTCTCTTCCATCTGGCATCGAGTATTTTCGCCTGCTATCTGATATTTTGCATTGTTACTGAATGGTTTTGCTTTTTGTTTGTTCGGGAATGAAGTGAAAAGTAATTCGCTTGTTTTTTTTCGTAGAGAACTGAACTCAAAATTAAATTCGTAGCTGCTTTTGGGGAATTTAAAATACAAAATTTACGAGTTTTGTTGTTTATAATTAGAAGTTTGTTTACTTGTTGCATGCAACATGCACTTGCAGCTGCTTTATGCTGTTGCTCTGTTGCCACATACGTCATCTGCACTGCGGCCGTAAACAAGAACATTTTATGGGGCGACGAAAGTACCAATGAGGATGCTGAAGCAGAAGGAGGAGGTGAGCAACGGAGAGAGGGAGACAGGGAGTGGAGAGGGTAAATTTCACACCTCAGAGTTTCTAACACGCTTTGGCCGCTTCGGTTGTCTTTCAACCGTGCAACGGTTCAAATTAGCCATGCAATTTGTACTTAACTATTTGCAACATTGCTGCAAGACACGGGGAAGAGAGAGAGAGAGGGGAGAAAGGGGGAGAGAGGGACTCAAAACGAGACAAGCGACGCTGCAGAGGCGGGGCTAATAATAAAGTGTACAAGGACTTAAGCCCACGGACGAGGATGACGACAAGCGACAAGTTTATCACTTCTTGTGGCAAGCTCAACTAGCACAAGGAAGCGAAGGGCGAGGGGTAGGACAGGTAGACTGAAGACAGAGCGACTCAAGACTGCAGACTGCAGCAGCAGACAGGCGTCTTTAGACGTGGCAGACACAAGATGGGCGCAACAGATAAGCACAAAGCTGTGTCGCAGTTAACCCTTTGAGGCCCAGTGGGCAGAGAACGAGCACGACTCACAACTGCCGGTGGAGGTGGAGAAGAAGCAAGCGGGGGCACCACAAAATGCTGCAAGCTGACTGTATATTCAACAGACAGTGCAGACACAATTGTGAGCCACATAAATAGGAGCGGAAAACAAATGTCAAACGATTGTCAACACAAAAATTACGTATACGCAGCGTCTTGCTCGATGATATTCGACGTGAGTCTTCGATTTGCTTTTGCTTTCGCTTCCGCATCGCTTCAACTGTCACTCAATTGTTTCTTGTTGTTGTTTGCGTTGTCTTCGGTTCGTTTCGGTTTCACGTCGCCTTATTCAATTTCAATTTTCATTTTCATTTCAATTTCAATACCTTTTGGCTGCCCCACCAGCAGCTGCTGTCATTTTGCTGCCTCTACGTTTTATGACGCTTTCAATTACGTAAGTTAGAGAGACAGGGAGGGGAAAGAGAAGAGAGGGAAGAGGGGGCAACCATTTTTAGTTGCAATATAAAGCAAAGTTCTAAGTTGATTGGACTTGCAGTTTTAGTACGAAGAACTTTCTCATTTGCTGATAAGGAAGGAAAGTAAGCAAAAGAGAAAAGTAGAAGATTAAATGAGAGACAAATAAATTAAGAAATGTCATATAGGCCATATAAGATCATTTAATGAAAGCAGCAATCGAGCGTCCTAGACAGTAATTTACCCTACGTCCAGCAAGCTTACACTATCAATTTACTCGGGGGTAGGCGTGGCATAACACAAGTGAAGTAACCATTATCTGCGTATGGTATTCAGCACCTTTGCTGCCAAATCTGGTAACTCTTCTTGCTATATTTGCTGAGATCAGCACACGTTCATACAGAGAGGATCTGGCTAAATAGACTAAATGATAAGAATATATGTACATTTTTTTGAGTTCTACCACGCCTTCTACTGACTAGAAATTTTCTCTCTGGGTAAACTACTCCAGTGAAATCAAAGCTGAACAGTGTGTGCCCACATGGATAATGTCTCTCAAAACCGCTGATTGTGACGACTCACGCGTCCCATAAGATGCATATGTTCTCGCACTTCATCCAGGGTGAAGTTGTTGGGATTGAAGTGCCAAGAGATTCGAGTGCTGATGCAGCTTTCGTGCTGTTTAACGGAAACTTCATTCGAGACGACGTTGTTAATGGCAAAGCTCTGCCAAATATCATAATCCTCTGGCGGCTCCTCCTCTTTCAGCTGCTCCTCTTTCAGCGGCTCTTTCAAGGTCGTGATGCTAGACGACTGCTCTGGTAGACGATACAGAAGGCATTCGGCTCGCTTGGCGCGCTCTTTCTCCAGCTTTGCTCTAATGGGATGACGTCGGCTGAGAAGCAACTCCAGGAGACTCTCCTCCGTTTGAGTGGTGTCCCCAATGAACGGATTCTTCTCCAGGTACTCGTTGCGCCGCACGATGATGTCCGCTTCGTATTCTTGTTGCTCGCTGAGATTGCATGCACGACAATCGAATTGCACCACCTTGTGGTTCTGCTCCAATGATCGGAGTAAATCCCTGCCGATCTTCTTGTCCAGTTTGTTAGCTGCCATCTGCAGACGTCGTAAGGGCGCATGAGTGCGCAACAGTGTGCTCACCTGTTCAACGAACTTGCCAGGCGACACATTGTGCAACCCATTGATGCTCAGCTCCTGCACATGCTGCGTGCCGATGATTTCGCCGAACAGTGACTCCAAACCGATATTACTAACCGGATTGTAGCTTAACCCCAAGTACCTTAATGATGAGTCGCTATCAACTACCTTATGCTGGCTGAGTGTATATCCCAGAGTTTCCAATGTTAAATATTCCAGGTCATTATTTTCCAATTCTAGTGATCGCAGCATGACTCGCCTCTTCAGCAGTTCCCCTAGGCCGACATTGCAATCGTCACCCAGGCAATTGCCACCCAGGTCGACAACCTCCAGTGAGTCGAGGTGCCTCAGCACTCGACACAATATGATCAGCTTGATGCTGTCCATGCGACTGTTGCGCAACCGGAAGATCTCTAGGTGGCGCAGCGTACGCAAACCCTTGGCTAGGCGAGTCATGTCTGTGTACGAGAAGTTCAGATGCCGCTGATGGTAGTTGCCCATTTTATAGGGGCCTAGGAACTCCAAGGTCAGCGATGTGAGCTGGTCGAAGTAGCGCACAAAGCTCAGATCGATATGGTGACAATCCTTGGCTGGATAGTTGTACTTCTTAATACGAGACAGCTGATGCCGCTTGTAGATGACCTTATCCTTGTCATCTATGGGCTCCGGCTCCACTTTAAGGTCATAGACCCCATCGATCTTTGGCATTTTCCTCTTATTGATTTGCTTTGACTTACGCTTCTTTTCTGGTTCAGAAGGTCGTTGGCGCAACAGGTTGCGTTTCTGTTGGCGCCCCTTGTGCTCCTCCAGCTGCTCTGCATGCAATTCCCGCAACCTTTGCATCGCTTCGCGGCGTGCCATCCGTGCCTTATGTCGCCTTTCTTCCTGATATTTTTTATTCTCCGCATCATCTTTTACGCCTACATTATTTACATTGCTCAAAGTGGAGCCGTGGAAGCTCTTTGATATCGTTATGATGGACTGATCCCTAGCTATCCTTAATTTTTTTCTTTCTTCTTTGAAGTCGTTTATGGCTGCCTCGTCAGCGTCATCTGTTTTCTGCCCACTTTCGCTCTCTTCTTCCATCTCCTCATCAAGGGGAGTATAGCTGAGGGTATTGACATTGAGTTCGATACGATTGCTCGACTTTCACTGCTAACAATCTCTCACTCACCTCTCATCGCTGGAGATGCCCAAGGAGTCGGGCTCGTCGGAGGTTACATCCAGTTCCGGATCACTTTCAATGTGATAGTCGAATGCGCGATCTGTCAGCGACTCCAGGTGCCGTATGTGCAGGGTGTGCATGTGCTCGCGCACCAAGTAACCCAGCTCGGCCATCTGTCGCTCCCGCCAATTGGCGGCCGGACATGCCTCCACCAGCTCAACGTACTTCAGACTAATGCCCGCACCGCGCCAGTCGTATTGATCGATCTTCTTCAGCGCCAGCGACTTGTCTCGGCTCTTCGCCACCACTACGCGCTGCCAGAAGCGCAAATCTTCGACGAAGTAGCAATCCTTCAGTGGCAGCTCCACGCTCAGCGAGTCGTAATAGATGCGCAGCTTGAGCGGGTCCTCGAGCACGGCGCGTGGAATGTGCCGTACTGCCCTCTTGGCTATCGTCTGCACGCACAATGCCGCCAGTGTGCCCAGGCGTTCGTTATCGATAAACGCATCTGCAAACGCCTCGCGCTGCTTCTCGCTCTCCAGGTTCCTTGTGACTGGCGAGGTCCGGTACAGTTGAC
The DNA here is from genome assembly GCA_018903425.1 of Zaprionus nigranus. Classification (NCBI taxonomy): domain Eukaryota; kingdom Metazoa; phylum Arthropoda; class Insecta; order Diptera; family Drosophilidae; genus Zaprionus; species Zaprionus nigranus. The sequence goes on from JAEIGD010000157.1 coordinate 59,185, forward strand.
GCACGTTCAGGAGCGCAGGCTCGTTGGGTATGCAGAAGGTGTTCAAATTGCGCGGTGGCAGGTTAAGGTCCATTGCGGGCTAGTGTAGGGTCTTCTTCTCGTATTTACAATATGTTGGTTTTTGTTTTTTTTTTGTTTATTATCTCTATTTTCGTTTTTTTTCTTTTTTTTTATGTCTGTGTATGTTGAGTGTGTGCAATATAAAGAAAAAGACCAGACAAAATGTAGACAGTGCTGTTGTCCATTTTCCAGGCCTACTAAAAGGGATTGAGATATCAAGGGTATTTAGTAGTCGAGTGCAGTTTAATTTCGATAAATTTGGAATGCATGTAATGCGATTAATAGTTTTCATGAGATTTATATAGAATGGAATATCTTGAGTTTTAATAATAAAAACACGGTAATTTATCGCACTCTTTAAGATCGAATATTTACTTTAAAGCCACACCTTGTTACCCGACATCATGTGTATTCAATATTTCGCAGGGTTTAATAGCTTAATCACTTGGCCCGTACGCATGACCCAGCCAGTGTGCCCAGACGATAATATCATCTGCGAACATCTTGCGCTGCTTATCACATTGTAGGTACGGTACAGATCGTGCGCGTCCAACAGATCTGGATCGTTGAGCCGTAGAAGGTGTTGGTATGACTGGGTGTCAGATTAAGCGCATCGTCTTCTTCATCGCACATTGTGGGCAAGTGTAGTGTCTTTTTCACTTTATGCATATATTTTTTGGTTATTTGGTTTTATTCCTGTGTCTCTTACTTGCTTTTTGTTGGATTTCGAGGTCGAATATCTCTGTATCCATGGTAATGGCCTGGTGGGTGTCTGTATGGTGGGGGTCCGTTTCTGCCACTATTGTTTAGTTGTCTTATTCCGATAAAAGAAAGAAAAAGGAGGGATATGCCAAGGACTTTTAAAATTTTGACTGTATTGCTCTGCATCTTTGTGGCTTACTAAAAAAGGTTTTAAATATCGAAAGTAATGATTAGTCGAGTTCCCATTTCACTGGCAATTCAATTGAATGACAAAGGGATACAAATTTCAAATATCTACGTCTTTAAGATCGAGACTCCAATTTAAGGCAGCACCTTATTACGCTATATTATGCATATGAATGATATCAAAATCACTTATACCTTCATCCGCAAGAACAATGTATCCAGTGTGGCACGAGGTCCGGTACTCGTGCTCGTGCTCGTGCTCGTGCTCGTGCTCGTTGGAAACTGTGGAGTTCGTATTACGGAGTGGCATTTTAACTTTGCATATTGTGGGCTAGTTTAGTGTCTTCTTCACTTTCTATATTTGTTGGTTCTTTGGCTTTTATCCCTCTGTGTCTCTTCTTTGCCCTTCTTTATTTGAGTTTTGGGTTTTGTTTCAGCTTTTCTTTTTGTTGGTGGTCTTCTGTATCTATGGTGATAGTATGGTGGGGGTCTGTATATAGGGGGTCGGTATATTGGGGGGCCTGTATGGTGAGTATCTGTTTGGGCGACGGTTGTTTCGTTTGTTTTGTTCCGACTAAAGATAAAAAAAGAAGGGATATGCCAAGCACTTTTAAAATTTTGACAGTATTGCTCTGCATTTTCGTGGCCTTCTAAAAAAGGTTTTAAATATCGAAGGTATTGATTTCACTGGCAATTCAATTGACTGACTGCCTTTAAGATCGAAACTCCAGATTAAGGCAGCACCTTATTACGCTATATCATGCATATGAATGATATCTAAATTACCTTCATCCGCACGAACAGTGTATCCAGTGTGGCACGAGGTCCGGTACTCGTGCTCGTGCTCGTGCTCGTTGGACACGTTGGAGTTAGTATTACGGAGTGGCATTTTAACTTTCCATATTGTGGGCTAGTTTAGTGTCTTCCTTTATCCCTGTGTTCTGTACATTCTTTGTCCTTGTTTTTTTGGAGGTTCGGGTTGCGTTTCATCTTCTGGTGGTGGGAACAATATAGTTAAAATTAGAAGGGTTATGCCAAGCCATTTTATAATTGTTTCCAAAATCTCCATTTTCGAGGCCTACTAAATGAGATTTTAGATATCAAAACTATAGATTAGTAAAGTTTAGTTTCGAATACCTGGAAAGGTTATAAATAATGTGCCTATATTTAATTATATGGTATAACAGAGCTCCGAATTTGCTTTTTTGTTCCGACTAAAGATAAAAATAAAAGGGATATGCCAAGCAGTTTTAAAATTTTGACAGTATTGCTCTGCATGTTTGTGGCCTACTAAACTAGGTTTTAAATATCGAAGGTCGAGTTCCCATTTCACTGGAAATTCAATTGACTGACTAAGGGATACAAATTTCAAATATCTACGCTTTAAGATCGAATCTGCAGTTTAAGGCAGCAACTTGTTACCCTACATCATGCAAATATAGCTAAATCACTTGGCGTAACCCGCACGAACAGTGTGACCAGGCGTTGATTATCCATGAACGGAGTTGCGATGATCTCGTGCTATTGATCGCCCTGCAGGCGCCTTTTGTTTAACGAGTTGCGTTAAACTTTACCAGGTAGCGGGGTGGCAAGTTAACCTCATCGTCTTCATTATACTTCTTTACTTTGTTTTGTTGGTTTGTCCCCGTCCTCCCTGTCTTTTCTTATTGTTCTTTTTCTTTTGCCTTCGTCGCCCAATATGAAAAGATCTCTTAACATCCCTAGTGCGATACTAGGAATACAAATAATGATTGCACCAAATAATGAATTGCAATATCTGGAAATGTAATAAATATTGTGACTATATGAAGTTATTTATTTATGTATCGATTATAGTATTTTGATTCGGCTTGTAACTATATTGAATAACTCTGAGGATTTAAATTTTATATATTTTACTCTATAAGATCCGTTTCGTTGCAGGCTGCCCGGTTAAGCTCTCATTATCCCCACATTTCTTGGGATATTTTATTAGTCATCAGGTTTTGGGCCCCTATATCTTCTTCTGTATCTATTATGAAAGTGTGGGTCTTCTTTGTATGTGTGATCGTTGGTAAGTGCGTTAACAGTTATAGCAGTAATAAAAATGAGAGGTATAACTATGATTTTAAAAATTCTTCCAAATTTGTTTTTATCCATTTTCGTGGCCTGCTAAAACGGATTCTAATATCGAGCATATCAAAGAATCTAGTTCGCATTTCGGTTCACTACGATTAGGTACTTAACGTTTGTACATTTGTTGTGTAGTAGGTTTAATGGCATGTGATGAGTTTGGTTGAAAATGACTGAAAACATTATAAGTGATGTGGTTTATGTATATACTGCTTAATATGTTAGACTTGTATGTACCTGATTCGGCTTATGCATTGTATAAACACACAGTTTAAGCACGATAGTTCTCAAATTAATTGAAAGAAAGTTTAAAGATTGCTAAATCTCATTCTATAAGATCAAATCTCCAGTTTATGTTATATGTATATATATACATATATAATAAAAGGACTTCAAATTATACATTTTAACATTTCAATTTTTATGAAGTGTTTCCGTATGATTCATTTGCATGGAATTGAAAATCGTTTAGTTAATTTCTCACAGAGAAAGCCTTCTACTTTGTGTGAGACTTCTTAATGAACCTACGCCAATTTATAGGTATGTCGGGATACACTGAAGTTGCTAGCACGCAGCAGCTAAACATCAATTTTTCGTTCCAATTAGGAGACGAGAGCAACGAAACAAAGAAAACTGCTTGGCCAGAGGAGCAATTAGCATTATTAAAGCGCAACAAATTGCTCTGCTAGGCAGCCCCTTTACCACTCCCCCGACCCAGCCCCCTTCCATGTTCTTTCGACCAAAGTTGGGAATATTTATTTACTTTGCAAGTTTTGTGTTTGGAGCCACACCTGCTGCGGGGTGCTTTGATTTGCACAAAGTATCTGCCAGATACAAATACAAAAGCTCTGCTTTTACGCAACTTTAATTAGCAAGACAAACAGTTGGTGACCTCTGACACAGGACCCCCGACACGGGACCCCTTCCTGGGTATGCCAAAATAAAAGTGCTTGCGCTGCTGGACAGCAATAGGGGAGCAGAGGCAGAGGCAGAGGGAAATATGTTCTCGGGTGAAAAGTTACTAAATTATTAGAGTCCAACGGCAGGCTAGAAATTTAATTAAAATTGATAGAATTCTCTTGCCCCTCCTCACCCCGAGAGTTCGGCTCGAAAATCATTAAATAGTCGATTCGATAGACAACATATTTCAAGTGGCAAACGCTGCGTATGCTCAATTTTTGCCATCGACAGCAATTAAAGCGGAGCGCCTTGATAAGGCCAAGCGACCCGAGCGAGGCTGCTAATTGAATCTGCTACACCCTGGAGGCGTCTGCAGCAGCATGTGGCGCCTCGGCACGAGCCTGCTTCTGCGGCTGAAAGCCTTCTGTTGCCCCTCCGCCTGCCCCTCACTACTCATCCCTCGTATTTCACAAATTGATAAACCATAAATATTCGCCTTGTCCGAAGCAACAGTTGCCACATGAAAGGCTCCTCGACTGCGGTCGGCCGGACATGCCGCACCCCACCAGATGTATCTATATCTGTGTCTGCGTCCCTATCTCTTTCTGTCTCAGTATCCGTATTTGTATCCGCATCTGCGCCAGGCCAAAAGTTGTGAGACCAGTGCCCGATTCTTTGTTTATGCTTCATTAATTTCATTTGCTTTCCACTTTGTTTTTCTCCTCGGGCCGGGAACAAACAAAAGAAGAACTCAAACATAATTGGAGTCTTTCGAGTCGCTTATGCTAATCCAAAGTTTGCACAATTCCAGTGTTTCTCATTATTCTCATGAGTTCTCCGTTTAGTCGGCTGCAGCTGTAATTGAGGAAGTTGGCAAGCTTTTCTTTTAGCACACTTCTCAATCTTTATTTATAGGGCATGCTAAATATTTGCTGTACAGTTTACATCTGGCATATGATAAAGACAGCTGTAGGTATAATATAGTAAGACATGAGCTTATATATGCTGGCAAACATAAATAAGAAAGATAGAGTTAGTTAGAACTACAACTTGGCAGTGAAAAGAATGAAGGTGAGGGAAAAGGGAAAGGAATTAGAAGAGAGAGATAGAGAGCATAGATAGAAATATGTAAAACAGTTTGTAGAAGTAAGCAGAGAGAAACAACTGTAGATATTCTGAAAACATAAAGAACATGATAAGTGACATAAAGAAATAATGAATGAAAGTTTGTGCAAAGAAAACAGAGAGATACAACAAGAGAAAAAAGAAAAAGAGGGAGGATAAGATCGATAGCAAAGGAAGTGTCTAAAGAGGATAATAGAAAGAAAGTTTGCTCAAGGAATATATGTGAGGGAAAACTAAAGATAGAGAATGAGTGAGAAACAAACAAAAAGAACAAGAGAAAAAGAGAGCTGAATAAGCAAATAAGGAAAATAAGTTCATTCAGGTAAACTTAGGCAAAAAGTTAAGATGGATAGAGGGATATGAAATGAGAGTATAAACAGTGAAAGAAATAAATTGAGACCTAGGGAACCAAAAAAAAAAGAAAGTGACATATTCCTATGGAGAGAGATACAGAGCGAATGAAGCCAGGAAGGGCAACAGTACAATAGATAGAAACAAAACTCACAAAATTATTGAGAGACACAGACACAGAGAGAGAGAGAGAAAGAGAAAGATGGATGGATAGATACAACTAGCTAGAATAGATCTCTGGCGAACTCATTGACAGCTGTCAGACAGAGCCGTTAGCTGTCCTTCATGGCGTGATTTATTCAATGAAAGTCGCAACTGCAGACTTCGTAAGGGGTGGTCTGAGTTACTGAACTCGTGCCCTGTCATTGGGTTCTACTCACTTTACACCTGTAAAACGATTTGAAATGTGTCCCGAACTAAACGACGCAAAAACAAATACAGTTTGTACGCGACGCAGAACTTTTTAAAAATGTATGAAATGTGCGCGAGTGAAAAGGATATTTATGTGCAGATGGTATTGCCCAACCCCCTCCCGTGCCACCTCGCTAGCACACTCCCCCTACTTGAACGCAAGGCCCGACCGTGAGGTCAGACAAAGTTATTATTGCAGGCAGAGTCACGCTTTGATTGCCTGCCTGCCTGCCTTCCTGACGGTTTCAAAACGTATTTGCGACTCTGCCTCGCGGCCCCCAGAAGATCCATCAATTGTGGGAAAACTCTCTGCCACCCTGCCACCTGACAGGTTGCCAGCCAAGTGGCAAGTACGGCACGTCGGCTAACTAACTAACTAACTAACTAACTAGCGGTTGTTCAAAGGAAGGCCACTGGGAATAGTTTCGAAAAAGTTGCTATATTGGGATTGTTCTGAGAACTTTGTAATAGAACTTTAAAGTATATTCCATTTCAGAGATATGAATATAATGTCAATGATGATAGCCTATGGTAAAGTAAGATATGGTTGCAATAGAACTTGAACTAAGAAACCTTTCAAAATGTTCTAATATGAGGTTTTAAATATATTTAACCTATCTAATTTTAACCTACTTCAATTTTTGAATATTCTGCACACTGGATATTTTTGTGCAAATATTTACAAACCTTCGCAATAAATCATAATAAACTACATGAGAAATATGCTTAATTAAGATTTATTAGATATATCATATTAATTAGGAAGAATTAGCTTCTTTCTTACCATAAACATCTAGAACTTTTTATGATAGATACTTTTTTTTGCTAAAAAAATCGTATGCTTTCAAAGAGTTCTATTGAGTTTCATCCATCTACTCTGCCAAGCGGTTCTGTGCAGCGAATATGCCCTCTTTGGCAGCAATCGCTTCTTGGCAGCATATCCAGCAAACTCGTGAGGCAATGTTAACAAACTCGAGTCGAGTTGCACTTGCAGTTCATTTGGCCAAAACTTGTGATTCCCGAAGTTGTTGCTGCTGCTGAGGGCTGCTTGTTGGCAACGTCCAAACAATTACCCAACAACAACAGCAGCAGTCAAAACTCAAACAGAACCATAGAACATTGTTGGACTGTTGCCGAGTTTTGTTTGTGCTGTGTTTTCTTTCTTTCTCTCCTTTTTTTCGGCCAAGAACCTTTCTCCCTCAGCTGGATAGTGCAGTCGTGCCCATCGCGGCTCACACGGCACCGAGTTTGGCTCTCGTCTCGTATCTGTGGCATCTGCGCTGAGAGTCGAGGCCCAGCGCTCTGGGCCCACTCTAGCGGAACTTTGTGTCGCATTATGCGCTGCCGTCGGTTGTTGTGTTTGTCGTTTGCTGTTTGGTTGTTGGGTTGTCGTGGCGACATGGTCTACACATGTTCGCTACAATTGTGTAGCTATTGCTGTTGTTGTTGCTGGGTTTTTATTCGAATTGTTACAGGCAGTGCAAACGACAGGCGCATGCATAGATACAAAAGTACACGTATCTACAACTGTGCCGAGCTCTGGCTCTCGCTCTGACTCTGGCGCTAATTATGTTTTGTTTGCGCTTGGCTGCAGCTGCAGCAACCCCCTTGTGTCCAGTGGCCAGTGTCACCCTCGCTGGCACCTGCCACCCCCTTATGGCTTAAATTATTTGCATGCCACATTTGCTGCATTGTCCAGCTCTGAATTCTTAATATAGATACATTTATCTTATGTCAATTCTGACCAACCAACCAACTCCTACGGGATCTGGCATTATGATGATGGTAATTGAGTAGATGTTTTATTTAGATAACTAAGTGCTTTGCAAAACTTCTGCTCAAATGCCTCAAGACAAGCCTGTTCAAGATGTTGTGGCTGTTGTGGTTGTCAAAAGTTGCACTAAACTAATGCCACATAATCAACGCTTGATTAGCAGAAGCTCAAGCCGAGGAAAACCTTAAGAAAGATGTGAGAAAGTTTCATGTTTGAGTTATCTACGTTTGTTCAGAGCTGCTGAATTTACACTAGACTCAATGAAAGAGACAGTGAGCGGGAAACAGAGAGAGAGAGAGTGAGAAAGATAGAGATAGTGAAAACATTTACAAACGGCACAAATTAAGTTAAAATATTAGTAAAAGTGATTAAATTATTTGTACAACCTTTGAACGCCTTCAAAGCTGTCAAAATACGAAGCAATTCATCGATTTGAGTCTATCATGTCAGAAACAGTATTCCAAACCTTTAAAAGTTTTAGATATTACAGTGTCATTTTAAAAACAAGATGTGCTGAGAAAAAATAAGTGTAGAACGTAGTAGTTTTTAGCGTTATCTTGTATATAATATATGCAAATACACATACAAAGTACGGCAATATGACTAGCATCGTTCCCTATTTGGTCAATAATTTCAAAAATAGTTGGCCAACTATATTAAAACTTAAGATATATAATATATATGAAGTAGATAATCTTAAGATCTGCTAAATTTGATTGCTATACTCTGAAATACGACGATAGTTTTTAGGTGCAGCTAAACGATGCAATGCAGAAGCCAAGTTAACCTTAAGCAAACCTAAAGCTTTTGCATTTAGTGCTTGTTCTTAGGGGCAGCAAACTAATAAAATTACCTATTTAGAATTCTATTACAAGTGCGCATGCAATAAAGATTATGCCCATGAGACCATAACCTGCGGAGATTCGGATTAGATCTTATATTAATATGCCTAGCAAGGCCAGACCTTGGGCAATTACGACCTAATCAGGGCCCGAGTTGAGTTGAGTTATTAATTAGGGCCAGAAAACAAGTGGCTTATCTCTTTCCCAGTCTCTCTCTCTCTATCTCTCTCTTCATGGCAGGTTCAAGGTCTGACCCGTAAAATCAATAGCTCTATTATGTGTATCGAACCTGGGCAGCGCGACATAAAGATAAAGATACATTTGTATCTGGCACCAAAGCTAACATTGTTAAACCTCTTAACGCGACTTTTGATGGCTCAACGGGAGAAAACGATAATTCGCGGGCAGCTCAATTAATGAGGGCGGGGCCAAGTGCCAGAAAAACCAGACACAACCATAAAACGATGAATGAAAATGTCATAAGCAGCGCGCGATAAACGAGGGAAACGAAACAGAAAAAAACACCGGGGGCAGATTACGAGAATTTGGGTTAATCAAATTTGGTCGACGGTCATAAAACGGTGCAGGGAGTGAGAAAGAGAGGGTGGAGAAGTGAGTAGAGGGGTAAGATTCTTGAACGTGTATCATGTAACGTGTAACTGGTATTGTTGTTGTACCTCATGGATGCATATCACATGTGTGTGGCACGAGTTATCAATGCAACGTTTGCTTTGGTCGTCGTTGCACGTGGCAGCCAAGTGTAATTATAACTGTATCTGTATCAGTAACTTCATGCATATCTGTAGCTGCTTTGAGTGTATCTCGCAGATACGCATTTTATGTTAATTACATGTCGCCGCAATGTCAGCTCTGTAATTATTTTGACAGCGAATTGTCTGTTGTTTCTGTTTTTCATAAATCAACAGAGCGGCACATACATGCACGCACAGACATGCACACACATGCAGAGACATGTTCAGTCTCTCTCTTACAGATATCTGACGTCGCAGTTACAGTTACTTTCGTCAGATTTTGCATAATGATGTGTCGATCCTAAAGCGAGTACCCCCGCTATCTACCTACCCCTTCTCACCCGCAGTGACTGAGCAGCCAGTCAGACAGTCAGTCAGTTCGGCATCAACGTTTTGTTTAATGAGCTTTTTACGAGTCGCGCCATATGAGTGCACACTGTGTATGTATGATATGAGCTCAGCTGCGTCCTCGTTCTCACCTTCATACTCAAAATGAATAACAAAAAAACTGAGAGAAAAGAAACATATAAGTCTTCTAACGAGTTGGCTTAAGTTTCAATTGATTGGACATGGGGGAGGGGAGAGAGGACTAGAGAGATAAAGAATTGAGGTTTATTAAAACGTCGAATAACATAAAAGTGCATCAGCTGGCTTAAACTGTTGGGGAATTATAAGGCACTTAGGATTTACTTACAGTTAGAATGAGGATTTTGGTGGTTTTTACTCATTAAAAATGTTTAAAATAAAGCCTAAGCTCAGTTAGATTCAAAGTAGCTACTAAATTTTAAAGGAATTAAATTTCATGATTATATTTTATTAATTATATTTTTTTTTTTTTTAATTTCTTGCATATTCATACATAATAAGAACTGTTTTCAAGTTGTGTTTGCATCAGGTTTTTATATGCAGTGACAACTCTACAAAACGTATACCTCTTTTAGCCGGATACCCCTCTTAGGCGGACACATTTAAACGGATTCTTTTTTCAAGCGGACACCTCTTTAATGCTAAACAGTTCCTTGAAGCGGACACCTCTTTAAAGCGGACACCCCTAGAATAAAGTTATCATTGCAAACTCCCTAAAAACGTATACCTCTTTTAGCTCGAAACCCCTCTTAAGCGGACACCTCTTTAATGCGGACACTTCATTTAAACGGATACATTTTTCATGTTTCTTTAAAGCGGACACTTGTTATCCGACGTTCGTTTATTATTTTGTCCTAGGCCGGACAAAGAGGAGTTATCACTGCAGTTGCCCATTTATCGTACAGAAAGCAAGTGCAGTTGCAGTAAACAATAACCAACAACAATACTCAACGAACTACCCTCTCTGAAAAGAGTCACAATCCTGCTTATGGCCAAGAACGAACATCATCAATGCCCGCGGCGTGTCAATCAGACAATTGAATGGGTTTTCGAGGTTTCCGTTACGGTTTCGGATTTGTCGTTATTGCTGCTATTCTTGTACGTCGACTCGACTCGACTCCCTCTCTGCCTTGCTCTTTTCCTCTAGAGAGAGAGAGAGTGGAGGGTACCCACTGACACCTCCCTTGCCAGTTGCAATCCAGTTATTACTGCGTTTGCCTGGGTTACAGCATGATTGAATACTGCTATATAACACGTCCTTCCCTCCCACTCCTCCTCCCTTAGCTCCCACCCACTCTATAGACAGCGACATTGAGCAGGAGCAGGGTGCTGTAAAAATGCATAAAAGCGAAGCAGTTGTCGAATATTTGTGAATGTTTTGCATAAGCGAAGGCAGCAAGGCGTGCAACATGCAACGCGGAACGTGCAACAGTTGCCGATGCTGGCTGCTTCTGCAAGATACTTTCAGCACAGCATCTGTATTTATGCATGAGGCTGAACAATAGCAGAACATGCGATTGTTTTCAGGCAACTTCATATGCATTTACTGCATAAAGATATAAGGACAGAGAGAAGGACACATAAATATACATTTAAATACTATTTATATATTTGTAGCTCTGTATGTATATCTGTATCTTCCGGTGCATCGAGAATATTGTCGTGTGAAGCGTTTGCCCCTCAGGTGCGTTTGTCATAGCGTGTTAACACTGTACAACAAATTGAAACCAGCTGCAATTTATACGCAATGTGGAACTTGTCGAGCCGCCCTCGCCAGCTGCCAACATTTTATGCAATTTTTAGCTCACATCGTGTTATGCTGCAGCATTAAATATGAAAAATCAATTTCAGATTCCCTACAACATCCAAACCGCAACATCACACGCATTTGCTGTCTCCCTTTAACACACACATGCAGGTGCCCCAACGCAACCCTGGCCACATAACATAACAGTTTATTGCCGACGAGCAAGCTCTGCATATGCATAGAGGGGCGTGGACAGGCAAGGGGGAAAGTGGATTAGAGCGAAGTGGGGTGAGGAGGGGGAGGCACGAGACCCTGGCAGATGCGGTTGCGGCTGGTGACGCCCCTATTTATATGTCTCTAGTCACGCTTTGGGCACCAAGTTTTCAAGTCCTGCATGGCCAACCTCGGTACTCTCTCCCTCACTTTTTCTTCCACTCCCTCTCCGCTTCTCTCTTCCTCTTTCTCCGTCTCTCTATTTCTATTCTCACTGTGTTTCGCTTAGCTAAGCTCAGTATTTGCATAAAATGTGCAACGGCTGCAGCCGCAACGGTTGCTTTGTAGTTGTACCCGCTACCCCTAAGGTTAGAAGGGTATTATAACTTTGCGCCAACCGAAATAATATTTAGGACTACCAAAAAAAATAACAAAATTCTGCGAGATTCTTCTGTGATCAAGTTAATTTTAGATTTTAGACAGTTCATTTTTAGTAAGCACAACGATTATAAACGACCAAATGATTTCTGAAAATTTGGTTGCGATCTAATAATTAATATTGTTTGTTTTTTAAGGAATGATTTATATCGAATCCCTTCCCAGGAAGTATGCAAAATACGCAAAACAAAGAAGTTTTATATTTTTATAGAAATCTAAGCGGCTGTATCACGGTCAAGCACACTTGACGGTAACTTTCGTGCTTGTTTTGCATACCCTGCCTTGTTAGAAGCATGTGCATGTGCCCTGTAACCCTATTATTGGAAAGGGTATATACAAATTGGAAGCGAAAACTTACATACTGGATAGTTGCTGTTATTGCAGGGTATATGCCAGTCATACCTGTAAAACTTGCAGTACAGTTACATTTCACCAATCTCAGTTGCACAGTACTTTCCCTATTTTCTTCTCTTTCTTTACAGAGTATTTGCTAGTTGTGCATACCCCGCTGTTTAATTCCGCCCCTTTATTTATGCTCTCGCCTCGCTTAGCTTTCATAGTTCGGCTCGGATTTGGTTCCTTGTCCGCAATGTGAACCCCTTCGCAGGCACTTATTCGGGACGCGTTTCACACACTTCTCTGGCAAATTAATGAAGTTTTTACTCTGTTCTTTTTACCGGCATACATATGATTAAAACTTTGCTCTTAGCCCTGAGAGTTCTGAGGTTATAGGATCTCTGCTATGCCTCCTCTTTCAACTGCATTTGCATGCATCGCTCTGCACATTCTAAAAAAGTTGAACGCAAAACTTTTTGCCCGTTTACATTTTCATTTGCATTTGCATTTCCCACTTTTCAATGCAGCTGCTGCAGAGGTTGCCCATTATAATGGTCTTAATATCTTTTAGTTACCTATTTCAATACCAACCCAGCTAGCCCGACCCCATGCACAGATTTGACCCACTTAAAAGTGCTGCCCAGATCACGATTTCAAGCGTCGCGCCGCCCTTTTGTGGCATTTCTCTGTGGCACATTGACTGCCGGCTTGAATGGGGTATATTGAAGCAGAAAACTATCTATATATTATCACATCTGTACAATATCTTTTTAAGGTATACATTTCTCATAGGGTCTTCTACTGGCATTCTACTAGTTTGATTAGAATTGGATTATAAATATTGCAGAGAATATGCGCATATATCATCATCAAATTGTCTTCAGTTGTCTCCGTTTTCCCAGTCATCAGTTAGATATTTTCGACCTACAGGGTATCTAGCAGTCTTGCATTCCACTCTTACCACTCTTGTTACTTTTCTCTTGAATCTTTTAACTTGCTTGGTTGCTCCGTTTGCGCCTCTTTTCTTTTCGTTTAATTGTCTTTGGTTTTGCTTTTTACATTGCAACCTCAGAAATTGTAATTGTTGCTGTTGCTGTGGCTTGATGTAAGTTTAATAAAATATTTAAATCCATTTTCTTGGCTTTTTTTCACTCGCTGTTTTTACTTTCTATTCCGTTCCGCAATGCGCAATGAATAGTTGATACTGTGATGGGAATTATCTGAGTTAAACAGCCATGGTAAAGACTTGAGAATGATTACTGACAATTATCTTATAGCTTGGCTACATTTCAACAAGCTAAGTTAGCTTAGAACTGTATTTGGTAAGTCCCTTAACTGCTCGGACCATTTTGGTAGTACTCCATCGGGAGATCTTCTACCAAACTGGGGTTCAACTCGTGCCTGCATTTCTTTCTCACCTTGTCGATTCACTTTGTCAGCTTGCCAAAACATTTTCACCGTTAATTGCAATTGCATTTACAGCTAATTCATTTAATTCGCACTCGAAAGTAGCTCAAAGGAAAAACGTTTTTACCGTTTTTCCATTTCGTTTTAGCTTTTTCTCCCTTGCCTTTTTTCTTTAGCTGTAACCAACTGGCAACAAATCGTGGCACTCAGGGCCTGGGCCACTCGCAGCGACAGCTTTTTAATTGACAGCCAGCAGGCTCGAGATCTGCCAGTGAGAGAGATGGAGAGAGAGAGAGAGAGAGAGGGATAAGAGAGACAAGGAGGGCATGGCTAAAGCGTGGGAGGGCTGTGCTGCGATGGGAACTGTGAAAAAAAACGGTCAGGTAAAGCCCGCAGAGACAGCTGCGTTGCATTGGCTGGAATCGAATTGTCGAACCACTGGCAGCAGCTGGTCACACCAGGAAAGGGGAGGGGGTAGTAGGAAAGGGGCGCAACAATAGCACGATGGACTTGATTAAAGATTTCACACTTGATTAAGCACGGAGCCCCCTATTAAGGTATTTTGTATTGAGTTCCGTTCGCAGAGCTTTGCTGCCAATTTTCAAGTTCGCAGTAATTTTTTTACCGATTTTCCCTTTAGATCTGTAGAAATTAAACAGAAATTTATACTGATAAACTAATGTTGTTAATTTAATGATGAAAACATTGCCAAAGTTTGAAATGCTCGAAGTGAGAATGCATAAATAAACAAGTAGAGACTAGTTCTCTTCTCTGGAGAACGCACTCAGAGAGCGAAGCTAGCGAGAAAGAGTCAATAACAAGTCGCTGCATATACGCCAGTAAAAATAAATTTAACGAAAAAAATAATTTTATGCAAAATTACCTATCTTAACAAGGTCATATAGATTCAATTTATTTGCACAAAGTTAGCACAAACTAATTAGCATCGATTTAAAATGTAATCGATAGATAAGATATGTTGACTGTTCGACGTTAACTCTCGGAATGTCCATTCTTTGGCTTGCTTATACAATTTTCGTCTTCAAATTTGTCTTGGATACTGTTTTTTGTTATTGCCTTTTTGATTGTCACATAACTATTGCATCAAACTGTTTCGGGAACATTTGCAAGAATTTGCATAGCACGACAGCATTTTATAGAATTTGATGTACCCAAAAAAATAATTTGAATACCAAAAAAAATGTTGCAGCGATTTCGAAAATAAGATAGAATAAGCAAGAAAGCTACATTCAAATATGTTCGCCTGTGATATACCCGCTGCACACCTGACCAAAACAATTTCATAAATATATAAATTATCTTTTTAGTGTATTTAATTTTGCACACCATTCGGACCGAATATACATATGTATATACTTTTTGGGGTCTGCCACCTTTCTCCTCTATGAGTAACTGCTATTGAGCAATTTGCTACTTCAGGCTTAAGTCAGGTTTCGGTGAATATTAGAATATGATAATCAACCGAAACACTGCTTACAAATAGCTTAGAGTTAAGGAATCTAACGTTTTGATAAGCAGGGAAAAGAGAGGTTAGAAGAAGAAGAGGTACATAAGAAGTGAAAACGCATTGCGACTTTTTGGTTTTGGAGAGTACTCCTTTACAATTAAGTAGGGCGGCCAGAAGGTTTCGCTGCAAACAGATTGGAAATTGTCTGCAGGAATACTAGTTCCAAAGGACGCAATATCTTGGGTATAATAAATTTCAAATTTTTCTACAGAAGGGTCATTATGGAGGTTTCTGATTATGTATGATTGAACACCTTCACTCGAAGTATCAGGCACAAGGCCAGAAACCAGTTTCTTGGGCTTAACAGCGACAAGCGATTGAACATTCGAAGTAATATTAGGAGGCGGTGGTGTATCGCAGAAGTTAGCCGAGGTGTCTGGTGGAATGCTAAGAGACGTGCACCTAAAGAAGTGGAGCTGTAGAAGGCTCATTCGAAGCCTCAAAAGAGTTAATTTTACCTTCCATATCAGTTAATTCCGATTAGAGCTTTGAAAAGGCAGTACGCAACTTCTTTTATTTTAATATTGTCTGCCTTAATATTTTAATCAATTGGCATAGTCTTCAGGTTCGCTTTCCGGTTCGGGTAACGTTTCGTCGTTTTGAGCTAATGCAAAAGCCAGCATGCCAACTGCGATGAATATAAGCAGCTGCCAAAGGACGAATGAAAAATACAAACGCTACAGTCAGGAGCTGACTGTATAAGGCCATGGATTATCAAAGTATACCGTAGGCAATAGGTGCAATGTAACATATGCATTTCTAGCGCGTACCAAATTTCATTACATGTGCTTCTTTTTGATTTTTTTGGCGGTTTTGTCTAATGTCTCACCATTTTCGACGGCTGCGAGAGATGTTCAGTGGCTGAGTGGAGTATGTCCCGGACTCTAAGCCCAATGATATTGAGTGTGTTCGAGGTTCGATTGCTGCCGCGATCGCGATCAACATGTGAAATTATTTTTGTATTTCATAATTTTTTTTTAAATAAATTAAAAGCTCAAAAACATTAATAAGGGGCGGCGGCGGTTTTTAAGTTTTAGTTACGCAATAAATGTAATTAGAACTTAGTTTTCTTCGTCGGTACACAACAGCAATTGCAAAACTAATTGTACATATTTATTTATTTATGTATGCAATAATGTATGTTGAAGTGGGACGCCAATACATACATGTGAATATGCAGACATGTATGTATGGGCGTCCCACTCGCACATTCATAACTTTACAAGGGCTTATGATCTCTGTTATTTTCTAGTATTCTAATTGCAAAAGATTGAGAGCAAAACAAAATAGGAAACATCCAATTGGAATCTTAATGAACACACAAAGTCATAACAGACAAAATAAAATAATTTAATTTGTTTGACTGTAACTATTCTTTTAGTTTATTAGAATAAAATAAATAAAAATAAGCCCGCGCAACCGCCTCAACCGGGAGTTGAACACACACACTCTCTCGCAGCCGTTCATTGCCTAACTGCTTGGCCTATCGCCAAAGCTGCATTGTGAACCATTTCTATTACAATGCAATGCAAATAAAAAAGTTTAATAAAATGCTGTGTGTCTGACGCTAGATTTGAATTTCGGTATGCTTGCGTAAATTAGGTATGCTTAAGTATATATGTTCAAAGTGAGCTTAATTCGTATCATATCTCACTTATTTATAGTCCGATTTAAATGAAATTTTCACGTAACGCCCTTGGCAAGGTATTTGTCAAGTAAGATATACAACTTTGGTTGTTGAGCTAATATTGTAGATTTTAAATAGTTATTACTGATTTACAGAGGCGGGAAGGGGCGTGTCCAAATTTTAAAAAAAACTTTGAGACACTGCAATATATACATATGTATGTTGTCACAAAATTTGATGACTCTAGCTCTTATAGTTTGTGAGATCCAGATGTTCATACAGACAGACAGACGGACAGACGGACAGACGGTCAGACGGTCAGGCGGACAGACAGACATGGCTTAATCGACTCGGCTACTGATACTGATTCAGAATATATATAGTTTATGGGGTTGGAGATGCCTCCTTCTGCCTGTTACGCACATTTCCGTTCCGACAAACACAATAGACCATGAATTTTTTAAAATCCATGGCCTAAAAAGAGGAACAGAAAGATTACGTGAACAATTTGAGGGATCTAATGTAGTCCGATATTTTCTCTTACCATTAATTTCATTTTGATAGATTTTTTTCTGACTTGCCTCTTCGAAGTTAACTCTCGGACTGTCTACTCTTTAGACTGCTGATCGTCAGTTTATACAAAATTTGTTACTGTTGTTTTTATGTTTTGGTTGTTGACTTTTAGGTTGTCGCATCGCTATTGCGTTAAACTGGTTCTAGACAACAGCGTCCCGGAAGACGATTGATCAAATCTTCGTGTTTTTTCTGGTTCTCTAAGGTTCTTTTCGGCTGCCACATACCACTTAAATATACATATGTTTATGGTTAGCCTGCCTACATAATTAATGTAAACTTTTGTTGTTTACTTATCTATTAAAGATTTATGTCCAGTTTTATCCATCCATATGTTATTACCCCAAAAAGGTGTCTTAGGATGGGGAAATTACTTGTGCAATAAACAAATTAGCAAGTTATAATAAATATTGCTAATGTTTGAGAACTTTGCGGTTTGGCCTATTTACGACTACAATGTTTATTAGACGCCAAAGTTATATAAAGACAGCAATAAAGATACGTCTACCTTAGATCATTAAGACACTGTCAAAGATACGAATACTTACCAAGGATTATCGAGACGGTGATTTGTCTTTTGTTAATAAATTGATCAAATTTTGTTTTAAAATGATTTTATATTTTCGGTAACAGAAACATTATGGAACACTTTGGCTAAGGTAAGAATTGAGTCAGGCACTTTTACCAGCCTCCCTGCTGCTGCTGCTGCTGCTGCTGGTCGAAACCACCGCCGAAGCCACCTCCAAAGCCTCCCTGCTGCTGCTGCTGCTGCTGCTGGTCGAAACCACCGCCGAAGCCACCTCCGAAGCCTCCTTCCTGCTGTTGCTGCTGCTGCTGGTCGAAACCACCGCCGAAGCCACCTCCGAAGCCTCCTTCCTGCTGTTGCTGCTGCTGTTCACCGCCGCCAAAGCCCCATTGGGCCGATGCAAAAGCGAGCATGGCAACTGCGATGAATGTAACCAGCTGCGAGAACAAATCAAAAGGAGGCACAGGAAGATGAGAACAAGAACTTTATCAAGGATCTTCGTGTAGTCCTATATTTCGACTTACCATGAATTTCATTTTGATTGGTTTTTTTTTTGACTTGACTCTTCGAAGTTTACTCTTGGACTGTCTATTCATCGGCCTGCTGAACGCCAATTTATACCATTTTCGCTTTGAAATTTATTATGGTATTTGTTCTTGTTGTTGTCTTTTTGATTGTCACATCACTATTGCGTCCAACTGATTCTGAGCAACGGGGCACGAGGTGAACGCATGTTCAATCCCCGGGAGACGATTGAGCAAAGCTTCGTCAGTTTTTTCTGGTTTTCTAAGGTTCTTCTCGGCTTCCACATGCCGCTAGGAGATTGACATCCGTACAGATAAGATTCTGTAATAAATATTGTCAACTATCGCTCTTACATGTGCCACAGATTATTATAATTTCATAACGTCTAGACGCACTAAAATTTGGGTCGAGAACTTGACGAAATAATAATCACGGTCGAGTTCAGCATCGGTTATCGCATCGCACTGAAGACTGATCACGCGTGACTGATGCGCGTGGGGTATATTCCGTTAATTGGGTGCAGATTGAACGAAATATTTCCATTTTGGGGTTCACACGGGGGCTCACCACATTGTCTATCTCAAGCGTTGAATTTAGTTGATTATTTGTGTTTATACTCTTTTGGGTACACTGCCCACATAGTTAATGCATCTTACGGTATACATATGTGCTTAGGTAATCTAATTAACAGTTCTTTCGATCCCAAATCAATGGAACATTTGTAAACATTGTAAAATATTTACATTATTGTTTTTTTAAATCTGTTATCTTTTTCGAAACACTTTGACCAGTGTAGCTTGGGTTGCCGCGGTTACTTTTGCTGTAATCAAATTAGCATGTGGTTTTTAAGCTTTATTCAAGTTTTTATACCCTTTAAATATTGGAAATATTGAATAAAGAGCGAAAAAGGCGTGGCATAACTCACAAAGTATATTTCTTGTTCTTGCTCAACGTTAATAGCCAACTCAATTCAGCCCAAGTCCCTCTATGCGCAGTATGCCAATCACTTTGTCTGTATGAACACGTAGTTTTTAATTAATATAGAGACATTAAATTTTGTATGTAGATTTCTCTATACCATACGCATAGTGATAATGCTTTGAGTTGTGTCAAGTTAAGTCACGTTAATTTGTTATTTAATATTCATGTACAGAAGAGTTCAAATTGTTTCGCTTTGACTTCCATAGATCTGATTTCAAGAAGAAGAACTTACGCGTCTCTACGTAAATTACCATCTTATTGGAATACAAACATTGAAGTTATTTAGTTGTTAGAGTAATAGAGTAAGGGTGTTTAATTGTTGAGTAAGCTCGAAATTAGGTTTTATATCTCTTCTAGCCGTTTCTGTTTGCACTCTTCAGTTTTTCAGACTCTCTCAGAGTTTTTTCAACGCTTTGCTGTACCATTTAATGCTCATACGTTGTGTGTAAAATAATGCTATAATTCTGCTATAAAATGTTGCTAATTTTTCCATAATCATAAATATTCGTACAATCAATTTTTACTGCATGCGACTAATGACTCCTATTACATCGTTTGCTTTCTTACAGACGCCATTTCACATAGGCAGCAGCCACAGATAGCGAGAGAAAGAGAGAGGTAAGTGAACACGAGCTATACAATATACATTCTTCTTCTTCGCACACATATGGTATCAATCTTAATTTATAACAAATTTCGTACGCTTGGAGCCGCTCTCGCTTGACAGCAGCAATGCGGTTGTATTCTCCTAGGATTATGGCCAACACGAGCCGACCACGTACAAGGCCTACTCACACACACCCCCTACACACAAACACAACCTTCACACATACACGTACCCTTCATTCACACACCCTACACACACACACACCCTTCCAACAGACACTCTGCTACGCATGCAAATGTGCAATTTGTGTGTGTGTGTGTGTTCGTGGTTTCTTTTTTTGGGTTGTGCCTAACTGGGCTCGTTTCTGCGGCCTGGACGCCTGTGAGTAGGCTACGCAGTATGTGTATACGCTTTACACTGTACAGCAAAACACACTTAAGTGATTTTATGGCGCCATTTAAATGGCTTTTGAATCTGCCAAACGTTAAAATTTTGCGGCTCTTTCGCTCTCTCGAGGGGTTAGCCATAAATTCGGCCAAACGCGCTGCCACCTAAATGTGCCACCTAAAAGGCTCACAGCATGTCGCACCTGCTGCCACAAGGTGCAGGTGGGTGTGCAGGTATATTGATGTTTGTGTGCATGTGTGTGTGCGTGTTTGAGTTGAAATGCGCTTATCACCAACAAGTAGATGAAAGCGTTTCGGGCAAAGCTGAAAGCAAAACAGAAATTGTATGTGCCTGCCCGACTCGGAGATACCCTACAATTATGCTGTTTATTAGCAACAATACCCTGTTTAGTTGAAGTTTGTTTTTGCTTTCTTTATACTTTTCACGTTCTCACACCCTACCTACGCCACTTATGCCGCATTTCACTTGTGATTCGTTCTCTCTTCTGTCCGTGACTTGCTGAATTTGCTGCAGGGCATGAAGAGGGTTCACTTCACAGCGCTGTCTGCGGCTTATCAACCAGACCAGTGAAGAGCGTCCGTCCCCGCCCCTCTCCCTCCCCCTGGGGCTATCAGCAGCTGTCGATAAGCTCGGACTGCCTATTGAAAGCAGGCGAACTGATTGAATGCTTGACAAACTGATTGACTGACGGAGAAGCGGACGGACGGGCAGACTGACTGGGGAAGGGGATTGACGCGCTGACGGATCCATGCGGGAGTACAGTAAGAATTGTTTGCTGCCGAAAAAGCAATTGAAGCTTGAATTGAAATTGAAATTGAAGACGAAAGCATCGCGTACTTAAGACAAGCTGCGCAGTGCCGTCGAAGGGGGACCCGATAAAGTATCCAGCCAGCTGAGTGACTCGCAGATATGTTGAGTATTCACAAAGGACGCTTCCGTTATGGGGGTAATTCGATATGAATTTCACAATGTGGAAGGAATGAGACGCAGCAGCGGGTTGAATAATGCAGATTATTCTGATGCAAAGTGACGTGTTGACGTATTGTTAGTTATATTGACAGCCTTATCTATTGATATAATAAGTTTACAAGCTGAATAAATCTTATACAATTTTCCACATTTGCAAGTGAAATTTCAACTTAGTCTTGTAAGATTTCTTTATTTAAGATTTCCCACCTGCTGTACTAAGTACAAAGCCTTAACTGCGCCCCACATCTACTGCAGGAAGTCGACTCTCAATTATTTTGGTCGCACGTTGCGTATACGCAACGCGGTGCGTTGCTTTGTTTGCTCTCGGCTTTCGTCGGCTTTCAACAAAGTCCATGTCCAATATTTACGCTACCAAAATAATGTATAAATAATTGCATGTCACTGCTGCTGACTGAGCAAACAAGACGAGAATCTAGTGTATAAGGAGAGAGCAAGAGGGAGAGAGAGGGGAGAGGAGAGTGAGACAAAACAAAACACAGGGGACAATTATTTCCTTTTTTGTTTGGGCATATGTTGCCAGCTTAACACCTGAACTAATCGGCGCGGTATACCTGAGCCATCAGCTCTGACATTAGCATAATGACAGACAATAGGGCCAGTGTGTACACACTGTATTATCAATAATTACAGTTATTAGGGGAGACAACTCGCTGCAATCGAGGTTGGTAATCCAAAAAAGAAAATGCTGTTTATAACGCATTGAATGATATAGTGCATGAGTCATGTGAAATCAATACAATGCATGACAAATTAATAGCCACGGGCCAAGCTGACAACTGTCAACGGGTTGAGGGGAGGGGGAGGAGGAAGTAAGCCCCATGATTGCGACAGTTGACAGCGTGTCTTCAATTATGCAAAATCTGTGATATCACATAAAAAACCAGAGAAGAGTTCTTTTAAATGGATATTGTAGGCGGGCAAACACCCTGTATGTGTAGTTAGAGAGAAGTTTTCACAATTCTTATGAAACTGGAGAAAGTGGGGTAATAC
The DNA here is from genome assembly GCA_018903425.1 of Zaprionus nigranus. Classification (NCBI taxonomy): domain Eukaryota; kingdom Metazoa; phylum Arthropoda; class Insecta; order Diptera; family Drosophilidae; genus Zaprionus; species Zaprionus nigranus. The sequence goes on from JAEIGD010000157.1 coordinate 81,662, forward strand.
CACAAAGAATAAGGTAGAAGGGTATATAACTTTGTGTTAGCAAAAGTGTATGTAGCAGGCACAAAACTCGTGGCAGACCCCACAAAGTATGTATATTCTTAAACAGCATCAACAGCCAAGTCAATATAGTTATGTCAATATTGTTATGTTAGACTATATGAGCTGGGACTACAGAATTTGGTAACAGTATGTCTTAATATTGCGAGAGTTCGTTTTTGGGGAGCACAATAACTAATACTATCCAATTGATTATGTTTTGTTGCAAATGATTAATAAACTTACAAGATATATATGAAATAAATTTAGAGGCGTGTTGATTTCCATTGCGTCGCCTACAAGTATGCAATACAAAATATGATAAGCGCAAAAATTGAATACTGCAGAAACCATGCTCTGTCCTCGACTGTAGCTGTCCTGCTTGTTCTTCTCTAAATTAGGTTAAATGTTCGTTGGGTTGTCAATTTTCCCAAATATTGTGAAAGATTTTCCCATTCAGTTGCCAATCAATGGCTAAAATGCAGCCTAAATGGACTGTTTGTGTTGGCCAATTTATCACTTGGCCAAATTGACATAGGTAACGACAGCTCGCTGGCTTATGAAATAGGAATTAGCATGAATTTTGGCAAACTAAGAATGTATTTCAAGCTAAAAATGCATTTCAAAAATAGGTTTAAAGCATACAAAACATAATTTCAAATAGATTTATCTGTTTTTGTTGCTGTTTTTAAACTGAACTTAATGTCAGTAAGATAGCAAACACAATAAAGTTCATTCATTTATATTATTTGTTGAATAATTAAAAGGAATTAGCGTACAAATTTACAATATCAGAGTGTAATTCAAGCTAAAAATGTATTTAAGGGGAAGTTTGAAGCAAACAAAATAACATAACCTATAAAGAATCGATTAAAAATACTGTACTGCTGTTTTTAAATAAAGTTAAAGTCACCAAGGTAGCAAAGATACTGAATCATCATTCATGTATAGTATTTGATTGGTGTAATTCCTAGAATTTCTATTTATAGCGGAGCTTGAAGTACGTCAATCACTTCATTGTATATTAATATGTTTTTGCAGAATCAAGCCAAAGCAAATGAAATTTCTGAGAAATATTTTGCAATCAAAACATATGTAAAAAAGTAAATTATTCATATTATTATTATATTTACATTTATATGTTGAACCAGTTCAGTTGCAGCCACTCCTCCTCAACTGTCAATAGAACAGTCAGAATCCAATTCCCAAGTTAATCATCTATCATGTTAAAGGAGCAAAGTTTCTCACAACAGATAAACATCTAGGATTCTGCTTTGCCCGCCTGAAAGTTTACCCAGGGTACCTAGTCACAACAAGTTCTTAACTTAGCTCACACACACACATACGGGTACACTGATACCCTCTCCCTCTGCTTGCATAAACAATCTTTCCCCCACCTTCTTGTGGGGGGTTATGTGGCCAATGTGTCGCGCCGTGTTGTCTGCAAAATGCGAGTTTGTCGCGTTGGTTCTTCTTGCTTTTTGCTGCTGTTGCTGTTACTTTTTGCGCCTCATAAATCACAAAAATTTTGCACGTGCAAAATTAATAAAAAGCAGAGACAAAACGTGAATCAACAAAACAAATCAAGCAAAGACGACGAACGAAGAGCGCAAAGTACAATAAAAACTTTTTGATTTTTAGGTGATTTTTTTATTTGTTCGCTGCGCCAACAGAGGAAATTACAAAAGCCCTGACGAAGTGTGGCACGGAGTGGGGAAGGGGCGAGGGGGTGACGAGGTGTGAGGTGCTGTGTCACAGTCAGAGCCAGAGCCAGACGAGCGGACTGATGGACTGACGCATGGACAGGGCGGAAACGGAAGTGCGTAATGCCATACGTGACCGAGCTGCTCTTGCTGTCTCTCTTTTGCGCCTCTCTCTTTTGTTTTTTATACGGCCAGCAAGGTGCAAACAATTTTTTGATTAATTGCATGACATGAAATAACGAAAAACCACAGCAGCAACAACAACACTAACATCAGCAGCATTCTTTTGTTGTATCCACAGAGGCAATGAAACAAAAGCCAGCGTCGTACTAAAAATAAATCTAGGCAGCCATAAAAACGCAATAAAGAAAAGGTGTTTTTTCTGTTGATATTACCCTTTAACTTACAGACACGCACACACACATACTAACACAGATATACACACTGATATACTCAGATACACACAGATACTGCAGACTGTAAAAGGGTTTTATGCTTGCACAATGAAAAGCTCCCTGATGCGATGTGATGCAACAGATATGTATGGGTGTAAATGTATATATGTGTGAGTCTGAGTGTGGCTGTGTGTGCCTGCAAGTGTACGGGTGAGGTATGTCCCTTATGGCAGTTCACCCTTACGCATTGTCAGCTTATCGAATTATGACTTTAGTTGTCAATAAAAAAGATGAATAAGAACTGCTTAAGTTCCTTTTAAGTGCCTTATTTGTGAATATAATAGACGAATGCGTTTAAGGTTGCTATAGATGCTATGAAGGTGGGGAGGTTAATAATATTTACATATACAGCTGGGATTAAAATAATAGCACTACTGCAGGTGAAAATATTTTGTTTTAATATTTAGTTTTAACCAACTTTGAACAATAGTATTATTTTTTTTTACCGCCTCAATTCGAAGGTTTTCTTTTGTTTTCTCAATTATTTTAAAAACTACCAATAAGATCTGCTAACATTTTTCGTTAATTCATTAAACAGCATTGTATCATTAAATTTTAGTAAAGAAAATAATCAAAAAGTGCCAGATAAAACAAAAAAACTGTCACGAAAACCGTGATAATGGTGCTATTATTTTAACCGCAACTGTACATTGCACAAGAGAGAAAAATGATGGCGACTGGTTCTGCAGAAATTAAACTGAAGGTACTACGAGTATATTCATATAGTTAGGTTTATTTTGCTAAATAACAGAATAGGTTCAGTTTGACGGTTTACAGAGTTTCGTTATTCCGATAGCTATGTATACCCTTGCAGAGGTTATTGGGGAGGGGAGGTGAGTCGATGGATTGTCAGCTATCTTAAAACCTGCTACACATGATTCCAATTACTGCACGCTGTATATAAGAAGAATGAGCCGGATCGGACCGATATATCGTATAGCTACCATACAAACTATCGGCAGTTTTTTGTTATTTGTCAAGTTATTGCAACCAAATCTACCACATCGGACTTTTTATACATATGTATATAATATGCCTTTAAATGCCATTTAAATTCATTAAAATGGGAACACGTTAACATATAGCTGCCATAGGAACAATCGGCCAAAATGAAAGTTTATGTGAAGACCAGTTTTGATTTAAGAAATAACTTAACTTATCAGTGCCAATCAAAGCTAGACATAATATTGAATATACACAATACTACTACAATATCACCATTATATATCACTTGAATAGGAACGATCGGGAATATAAGAACCCACAAGGATAAAGAACCTACGGCATGCCGAAGTGATCCCACCTTGAGTAATTTGTAGTTTTTTCACAGTTCGCTGACAGTTCTCTTAATATGCTTAGTTATGAAATGAAACTATTTTACGTTGTAGTTCTCTTGACTGTCCTTACAACTGCTCTAGTTTCAATTAACATATCACTTGAATATTTGTGGGAAAGTAAAGCTTTCTTGTATGATGCAAAGTATGCATAGTATTATATCTCCACTTTATTTCGCATTTGGTCAAGAGAACACACAAAGAGAGAGCTGATTAGAACAATCTGTAACATGCGTTTCGCAGAAATGCCCAGATATAGTTGACCCAGCCCCTTACCCCTTTATCAATAATGAATTCCCCCGCTGGAAATTAAAAAACTAAGCCAGGCCCGACGCATCCCGCAATTATTTTCAGTTATGTTCTACCTTTTTGTGGATGATGATTATAAATGATTGTGGAAAGCGTGTTGTGCATAGGAGAAAACTGGGTGGGCTCTCTCTCTCTTTCTCTCTGTCTCTCTCACTCTGCATCTTTCTCTCACTGCCATAAGCAGATTCGGGTTGCTTCAGTCTTGATTAAAATTAATTAGAGTGGTTAACATTTTAAAGCGGGCCGAGCGAGCTCAGCTATCGCCCAGTTAATTAGGCGCTGCGACTAAACTGACGTAATTGCGCCATAGAGGAGGGTAGGGGAAGGGTAAGGGAGGGGTGGCGGAGGAGGGATTTCTAGTTGGCAGCGTGTTGTGCAAATGTGAAAGCGGCAGCTGGCCAAATGTGCGAAAATTGCCAGCAAATTGGCGGCCCACAGCGAGCGATTTTTGCATAGCTTGAGCAGGTCTCCCTCCTCAGTGTCTCCTCCCTCTTGCCATCAATCAGCGTGGCAGTGTGTCAGTCAGGCTGAGGCACATTGTGCAGCACGTTGCAAGTTTGTGTCTCGTTGCAGATCAAAGAGAATTGCAACAACAATAGAACATGGCGATTATTTTTCAGTTTCTCAGGTTCTACTTTCTGCAGAAGAAGACAACGACGACGACGACGACGGTGACGACGACGGTGGCAGCGGCCTTTTGCCCTGCGGCAGCTGCAGCCCGGTTAACGGTACCAGCTGTGACTGCGGCTGCGATTTCATTATGCAGATCGACAGCTGCTGTGGGTTCTCAACAAAGCCCCCGCTATCTACCAGACGATCTGCCTCTCTTTTCCTACCCCTCTCTCTCTTTCTCTCCCTTTCCAGCTCTACCTCTCTCTCTCTCGCTGTCGCGCACTATCTCCTTGCCTTTCTTTCCATACCCAGAGTTGAATTATAGCTTAGAGCAGCTCAGTCTGCTGCCCTCGCTTTGGGCCACGCTTTGCTCGTCTCTTTTCGCCTTATTTGCCTGCTCTGTCTTTGTGGTCTTCTTTAGCCGGTTTTGTTGCTTCAAGCCTTTGCTGGCAATTGTTTTCAGCCAAGTTCGGTCAACAACAACAAAAGTATTCACTTTACAAAGGACTTGGGTGCCTTATGGCACTGGCAGGCGGAAGAAAGAAGGAGAGAGAGGGAGAAGAAAGTGCACAGTGTGGCAAATTAGCTTTAAGTAAATTTGATATTTACTCATTGTAAAATATTTTTATATTCTAAAGGAAAGAAAAAGATGTGAAGTCAAATATTATCTGTGTGTCGATTTAAATCTAAATATAATAAAATACATTTTAATTCGAATATAATTTTAATTTACTGTTGATTAAATTCATAATAGTCAACTTTAAAGAACAAGGGAAAAGAAGTATTAGCTGGAACTTATTATACAAGAAATTATATCATCAATTAATGATATCATATTCGAAAAAGATTACATTTATTAATATATTGAAAATTAAAATATTTATAATTCCTTCTACCCAAAGTGTGCAAAAGGGTATTATAACTTTATGCCTACCGAAAATGAATGTAACAGGCAGAAAGAGGCGTGGCAGACCTCACAAAGTATATTGTTGTTGATCAGCATCAACAGCCGAGTCGATATATGTAGCCATGTCTGTCTGTCCGTCCGTATGAAAACCTAGAAGTACGCAATGCAAAATACCCAAAAGAAGTTATATTTTCTTAAGAAATTGTGTTGGTCAAGTAGGAAGTGGGTATATCACAGTCGAGCACACTTGACTGTTACTTTCGTGCTGGATTTAATTTTTATAATTATTTCCTGTGTTTAATCTTATTTTGTTTGACTTTGGAGCAGCAAATTTGCTTCAAGAAATAATTATTATTATTATATTATGTTATAATAATATATTCAAGAAAAGAGCTTGAACAATATATTAATAAACAAAAGAAACGCAGTTTAACTTTTTAATGGAATTACTCGCTGTGTTTAATTTAATTTTATGTGACTTGAGAAAATTTCTGAATGAATTTCTGAATTTTTGCAGGATTTTCAAGTTTATCTTTTTTTATGGGAGATTTTCATTCGGCTTCTTCTCTTTTTTAATTACGCGCTAACTGCACAAACTTTGTCAAGTGTTTTCCTTGTTTTTACTCCGGAAAATGGAGGGCAAAGAAACCGGAAAAGGCAGAAGAAGAAGGTAAAGCAGGCAAGTGACTGAATAGAGTGGAGAGAGAAAAAGGCCAGGGGGAGCATGTCTGTTGCAGCTATTAACGCCAGTGTCCTCTCTCTCTCTGTCTCTGTTCTCTCTCTCTCTCTCTTTCCCTCCGTCTCTCAATGTCCCTTTCTCTGCCTCTTTTGACTGCCGTTGGCCGTGCGCTCTTATTAATTTGGCCAATTTCAGCGGCGGAAGTTTAATGGCAACAATGCCAAATGGCATGGCAAAAATTAATTAAATTCCAAAAATACGCACGCAAAATATTTATACATATAATATATACTTACATATAGACGGGGGCTATACACATATATATACACACATCCGATAAATGACGAGGGCTTTCCCACAGCCCCCAGCATGATACGCACCCGCACGCGGACCCTCATCGCAACCGCAGACGCTGCGGCGTCTGTTTCCCACAGTCGACAATCGTCAGAGAGTTCATCTCGTCGAGTCGAGTCTCCACCTCCTTTACACCTCCTCTGTACCTCCTATACACCTCCACTCACCTCCTCCGTATACAGACGATGTCTTCAGTCTCCGCAGACTGTGTCGCCAGTTTGGCTGTGGAATTGTTTACGAGCCAAGCTAAAAACCAAGACAGGAAGCCATCAGCACAGTGAAAGAGTGGTCCAGTTGTTGTTGTTGTATCCACTGCTGCCAATGCTGCTATTGTTGTTGTATTTTATGGTCAACGCTTAGCTCAGATTAAATCCAAAAATGTATCTTCTTTTTTGTGTCTGCCAGCTAAATGCAAATTAGCCTTAAAAAGCCTTTGAGCTGGAGTTTTCTTTAGGATATAAATGTATGGCATATATATAAAGATATATGGTACATATAATATATCTACATACTGATTTTATATATAGTATTTGAAAATTCATTCTGTTAATGTGCTTTATCTTTTCATTTTCAATTCAATTTCGAGACTCATTTGTGTAAATAAGAGTTACTTTATAGAAGTGACGGAGAGTCACTTTATACTCTTCTTGACTTATTCTTTAAATAAATTCTTCAAAGTATTTCTGCGTTTCTTGAAGGAATTAATTTCGACTCACAACAATTATCGATAACTTATAGGCGTTAACAAACACTGTTTATAATTAATTAATTATAGTCCTCTCTAAATAAATCTTTAATCTTCAATAACTGCGATTAGTCTTCGATAACTAACAATCAGTGTTGATTTAGCTCAGTGAAAGATATAAGGTCTATGTTTAGTAAATGATATAGGTTATATATAGGTTATAATGAATATAATATATAGGTTACAAATTAAATAAATAACTTTACTATTTATATAGACATAAAGACATAGTTATATACAAATATATGAAGTCAGAGATTTTCCGACCTTTAAAGTGTTTCATACTTTCTTCAATACATTTCCTTCGTTTTGGCAAAGGGTATTAAACAGCTTTTCTTCCTTTTTTTAACGACTTTTTCCGTTGGCGAATGAAATAAAATTTCTTACTGCGCAGCGTGAAAATTATATGCGAAAACTTGTGTACGGCAATTAAGTTATTGATTTAATTAAATTATGTTTTCTGCCAGTTTTGGCTGTTTTTTTTTTGGCTGTTTCTTGGCCTCGAGCGTAGCCTTTTAATTGTTTAAGAGTTGAACAAAGTTGAGTTTCAGTTTGAAGCACAAACTTTGACAGAAGTGGAAACGGAGAGAGAGGAGGAGAGAGAAAGGGGTTAGAGAGAAAGAGAGAGGGATCGGAATAAGAAGAGAGATAAGAAGAGGAAGAGAAGAGGCTTAGCTAGCCTTCAGAATATTTTCGTGGGCAAATTGCAGTGCGGATAGATTGCAATTTATTGGATTGGCGCGCTGGGGCAAGTTCATCTAATATGTGATTAAATCGAACGTGCCTGCTGAGTAGCAAAGCACAGAGAGACAGACAGAAAGAAAGAGGGACAGAAAGAGAGAGAGAGAGAGAGTCGTGATGGTGGGGCTTAACCCGCTGACGCCCAGCTAGTTAACCCAAATGCGGCCAGGTTCCGACAGGGATAGCATTTACCCGCGTTGCCTTCGCCTTAGTCGTCGGTTGCGGCCTGTTGCAGGCAGCTTCTTTCAATGGAGCCACAAAATGGATTATTATGTTAATTACTGTCATGTCACGTAACGTCAGCCAGGCTAGGGGAAGGGATAGCGGGCTGTGGCTGCTGCTGCTCACCATGGCAATGCAGCTTGCCATCTGCTGCCGTCGCTGCCGCCTTTGTTGTTGCTGTTGTTGTTGGTGCCGCTGTTGTTGATGTTGTTCTTGTTGCTGCTGCATTAAAGCCCCATTCAACTGCAAATTAGCACACACAATATGGAGCCATTGCTTTGCGTTGTAGCCCGTGCTGCTGTTCAACGCGCCGTATACGTAATGTGCGCTCATTTGGCTTGGCATAATAAATTTCAATTATTTTCATTGACACCTACAGCGGCTCGTAAAATGTTGCAACTGAATAACGTTATTATGCGTGGTTTTAATTCGGGAAACGCGAAAGTTCTTAAGTTTGAAAGTAAGAACAATGAGAAACATTTATCAAACTAAAGAACTGAAGAAATCAAAAAGATTTAAATGGAAAATTAAAGATAGAAATTTTTTAAGAAAGATTTATCATGTTGTTAAAAACCGAATATATTCATAAATTGATTTAAGTATTTATCTTGCCTAAAACAAAAAAAATTCATCAAAGTCTAATCAAATCAGATTTAAATAGAAAATAATTTAAGGAAGAAAGAAGTGATATTTATCAATATTACTATAATCGAATAATTTATATTATTATTTCAGAATATAAATTTAAAGTTACAATATTATAATATTGAAATGAGAATTTTAAGAAATCATAAATAAAAAATGCAAACAAATAAAAAATCCAAATCTAAAATCAAGTTAAAAAAAATCAAACCATTAATTAATTTTTTTATAACCAAAATGACAAAATAAACCCGCGATAAATCCGAAGATAGCGAAGTGAATGGAACCACTTGCAGATCAGCCCATTATATCATTAGAAGAACAAAGCGAAGAGAGAACTGAGAATAGAAAAGCAAAAGCCCCGTTGGAGCTAAGCCAGTTTTAGTTTCGGTTTCAGTTTCGTTTTGGGTTTCTGTTTCATCATGTGGCGCATGGCCAAGATCCCATGGACGTAATTGTCGCAGCCGGTTCGACGAGGTCACATTGTTCGCCAAACAAGGCGCCAATAATAATCGTAATCGTAATCGTAATCGTGGTCGTCATCGTCATCGTCAACGTCAGCGTAATACTTAATAATCATCGTGCTGTGAAATAATATAGAAAAATTATGTAAATTATTGTGCCGTAAAAGGTGAACTCGCATACAGACGAAAAGTTTCTCGTTTCGTTATCGCTTTTCGCCGAGATTTATGAAATTTACTGCTCGGCTGAGCATCAAACGAGCGACGCGAATTCTGGCTACCTTTTTGGGGCATTTCAAGAAATTAGTTGAGAAATATTTTCATATTTTTTTGGGGCTCTTCTCTAGCATTTTATTTAAATAATTAATTTCATTTGTCCCGGACACCCTTGGGCCTTCTGCTGTAGCTGACAACTACTTTGATATGTAATTAGAATTTATGACCATGTTGTCGCTCCGCAAGTGTCAACGAAAGGAGCGCAAACTTGCTACCAACTTTTTTTTTACCCTGTCCGCCAGTTGGCCAGTTGCTCACTTGGCCAGTCCGCAGCACTGACAGCTGACAACCATTGGTTGTTCTGAGAGCTCCAACGTCAGCGGCACGTGACAAGCACCCGCACTCGAGTGTGGAGTGGAAAGAGTAGATAAGCCGAGGGCGAAAGCAGCTCAACTTACCAGTGCTTAACAGGGTTGTGAAGAGCTTAAATTGGAGTATGACAGCCATGTTTGCATAAGGTTTTTAAAACTCGTTTATTCTAGTTATAATACGGATTTAAAGATATTAAAATACGGGTTTTATTCAACAGAGATTGAAAATTAGCAGAGATGGTGGATAGCAAGGTTGCAGATAGAAGAATAATGCTAAGGTCTATTAGAACTAATAAAATGAAGGAGCATTGAATAAGCTCTAACCTCGACTAAATAGATATATCTGGTAAACATCTGTTAAGGATACATAGATTAGTAACATATTATTACATGAAATTGAAATGGCCTTATAGTATATATATTGTTAGATAACTAACGAACTAGTAAGAACAGAGCTCTAGTATATCATGATTAATATATATAAAACATCATAGATATAAGATCAAGTAATTGACTATCTCTAGATTTATATAAAATTAAATAAGCTACATAGATAGTTACAAAAGATAACTGTTACTACGTTAATTAATACTAAGTCCGTTCATGAAAGATTCTTTCAATTGCATGAAATTAACTTCTTTTATATAAATTGAGGTTATCATATGATTAAGGTTTACTAAGTATTTAGATAAGTGATAAACATAATGAGGGTGCTCTACTACATGTTCCTGCTATCCAACTATATCTAACTTCAGATCAAATCTGAACCAGGTCAAACTATGTAATTAAACGCACCTCACACCCTATGCAGAAGGTTTATTTATTGTCACACATTGTGTAAGTCAGCTGTCGTAACTGGGTACCCCATTAGCTTCCCACGATCTCTGCGTAGCGTGGTTCTCAGGGCGCTTCATGCGAGTTGGGTAAGCAAACAAGCCGCGATCTGGAGAAGATCGAGCTAAGCCGCATTACTGATAATAACATGGGTAAACAACAAGCGCATGGAACTGTTTCTACGGAGACTGGAGACGATGGCGACAGTTGGTGATGATGATGGAGATGATGATGCTGATGATGATGATGCTCGACGGAAACTGAGCGTCTCTGTGGCAGGCAACAAAGCGTTGCAAACGAGCGTGGCAAGCACTCGAGCAGCGTCCACGCCAGCTTAGGAGCATAAAGAGTGTAGAGGGGGTAAAGAGGTCACTTGCAAATCTGAGCTTACGTAAAGTGCATTACGCGTAGTTGGCATTGGCAAAAATCGGAGGAAAAAACCCCATTGAAACTATTATCAATTATTTGGTAATTGCAATTGCGCAGCGAGGATGGGTCGCTTGCTTACCTAATTGCAGCAAAGCTGCTTAGCCAAAAGTAGACAGTGAGCAAAAAACCCGTTAACAAAAAGGGCCACCCACTGAAAATGGCGACAAGCCTGAAATAAATATGGAGAGTGCGTAATTATTTATGATGTATTTTTTGCACTCTGTGACAGGCAGACATATAAAAGTTTTAATACCTACTCAATACCCTGGGAATTGTATGTGAAGGGGGTAGGGTGTGCTGAAGCTAAACATAAGATAAGTGAGAAGGAAAAGAGCTAAAAAGATATGACTTGAAATATGCTATTACGGTGCTTTCATTTTAAATTGGTAGTGCAACTCTAGCTTCTATTTTTTAAGCAAATTCAAGAAATATTTTAATCTTTCTTGACTGTTAGAAATAAATTGAACTTTGTTTTTAATTTTTTGGTACTGCGAACATTTCATTTATCGAAGCTTTCATTGTTTCATAGTTTGTGTCAATGCTCTCACTTGTTTAAAGCATTTCAAAGTCAATTGATTAATATTTCTCAATACATTTATACAATAAAATGTATCCAGTTCTATAGTTAAACCTCTTTCTACAAATTAGGCATTTTCGAAATTCTTCTCGTTAGAAACAGCATTATTGTTTCCTTAAAGGGATACCTATCGTATTGATCAAATTGCCATAATATCGCAAATAGTTGTTGAACAATGCATATATAAGTATAAGATCGCTCCAGCTTAATCACCTTATTATCATAATACAACATAAAACCTCTATGTAAGGTAAACCTACGTCAATATCTTTCTCTAAGATGTCCTCAACATTTCACGACGATTCCCACAGGGTATCTGCTTGTTGCGTTAACTCCTCCTGCTCTGCTTATTCGGCTTTTGATTTCTTTCTTTATGGCATTTGCGTGTTTTTAATGAGACGTCGAAAACTTCAGTTCGCGTGCGGCAGAAAGTGTTGAAAGTCTTCTGTCCCCTTCATTTAAGTTTGTTTGTTGTTTGTTTTACTTGCGTTTCTTTTGTTTACTTTGTACTTCGTTCGTTGTTGTTCGTTGCTTATTGTGATTTGTCAAATTGTTGTTTCGGGCTTAGTAAGCGGAAACACGACAGCGACACATGTGGCATGGTGGCACTTGCACTGACTTTGATAGTGCAGTCAATTACAGTTCATAGACCAAGTTTCGACTAAGGCAACTTTTATTTTCATTGTCAACGTAATTAGCGAGTTATGAATGAACCCAAGACAGTTATAGTTCTTGGATGAGTTCCCTTTTTGGGCAGTAATGATGCGTCATGCAATGAGAGAGAGAGAGAGAAAAGAAGAGAGAGTTGCTCGAGTTATTGTTGCGTTGCCACCAAATGAGTTTCTTGTTCTAATTACCTGGCCAAGATGAGTTCGCCCCTTCCATTGTGTGCGTTAATGAGGCAATTAGGCAACGCGTTGATTGCCCACCACTGTGACTGGACACTCTTGGCTAGAATTTCGAGCACTCTTCCAGTTTCCCGCTTTAAGAAAACTCTCTAGCGAAAGTTTCCAGACAGAAAAACAAACTGGTAGAGTCAATAAATTCTTCGCCCCGCTGACTTTTCTGCACATCAATGCAAATTGAGTTTCGTCTGCAATTTTATGCCAGAGGGAAAAATTCTAAAGAAAAATCCACTTTATGTAGTTGCAGTCCTTTCCATCTTTTTTATACGTTACAATGCAAACAAGCGACTTTTTGCTGTGCTTTTTATTGAATTTTAACTTTTTAAAAGGATTTTAGACTTGAATTCTCTGCTTAATATTCAGTAAATTATGTATAAATGCATTTTAACAGTTTTCCAACTTAATTTCGGTGTTAATTTTCTGCTTAATCTTTAGTTAATTATAAATAAATAATTTTAAACAATTTTACAACTTTTTCAAATAGAACAAAAACTTATTTATACCTTTTTTACATTTAGAATGTGCTCCCCAAACTTCTGGTGAGCGTGTACACAAACCACACAAAATACCGTTACATTTGCAACCTTTTAGCAGCTGTTGCTGCAGTTGTACAGACATTTCCTCCCCCCTCCTACCTCCTCCTCTTCCTCGCAGAGCCTTGTCTCATATAAATCACAAAACGCACTTAGTACACATTGGGAAAGTTGCAAAAAGTTGATGCCACAAACACCGCAGTCACCGTTGGCGTCGGCGTCGAGTGCTTGTGGCAACCCTAGAAAATTTCTGCGATTTCCTTACATTCTCATTGAGCAAATTAAAAGATAAAAAATCGCAGCCAGAAGAACTTCTCCGTTGCTGCTTCTGCTGATTGCGGCGGGCCGCACGCACTCGCCGCACGCGCTCGGGCAGAGCACGCAAAAAGTTGCAAGCTACAAACGAGTTTCTTTTTCTTGCTGCTGTTGTTTTTGTTGTTGCTTCTTGCTTTTAGGCAAAGTTAAATGTAACGTGCTGCAAAGCGACGGCAAAAGAAACAAGAGATTAACCCAAACAGAGTGAAGGAGAGAGAAAGAGAGAGAGAAAGAGGTGATGATGATGAAAACAAATAGTGATGCAGCGAATTTATGATACCCCTCAATGTGAGCGGAAGAAATAAAAGAGTAGTAACTCGCGTACATATGTATGTGTGGAAAAACAGAATTCAAATACCCTGCAATTGTGGAATGGGGAATATTATTTATTTGATTTGATTGATCCTTGTACTAACGAACTTAACTTAACGAAATAAGACGAAAATATTAGGCAACATTTTTTAATATCTTGCTTATAGTAGCTTGCGAGATATTTTCTCCGATAAGTGTGAATTTTACGTAACATTGCGGGGAGATTGCTGTTTCCAAGATATGATTGCTCCTCATAGAACGAGCTCAACAAAATACTAAATATTTAATTTAGTATATCTCCCTGATGTTGGCAACTTCGCCAACTCCTTGTGGCAATGCATATACCCCATGCAGCTGGACACACTGTAAGCAGCATAATTATTGTGTGCCGCCGAGTCGAGTCCAGTCAAGCGAGGGCAGTGGGTTAACGTGCGTGGCGCCCCCTGGCGGTGGCTGCAGCAGCAGCACAATTGAAGTTGTTTGCGCCTTTCGAGTTTTTGGTTCAGTTATAACTTTGATTACTTTTATTTTGCAGGCAAACGAGCTGCAAGCCACAACAACAACAACGACAAAAGCAACGGAAAACAATAATAAAAAATAACCTCAAACCGGTTATCGTTCGAGCGGCTTTTGTGGGTGTATTATTGTTGCTGTTGTGTTGTTGTTGTTGTTGTCGTCGAGTCTTGATTATGCAATGCGTCGTGTCTCCGCTCCAAAAAACAGAAAGAAACAGTTGTACAAATAGAAAGAGAGAGAGAGGAGGCAAGGGGGGGAGGGGTCAAAAACCCCCTATCGTTTGCTGCGCTTTGTGTTTTTGCAGTGTAGTTGGTAGACATACACCGCTCCCCCATCCCACCTCCGCCCAGTGCCTAAAAAATCCAAAACACACACATATGCACTCAATCTGGTCACTCTAATCAGCAAACAAATTTGTTGACATGTAGGGCAAACGACTAGAAAAGTAGCTCAAAAACAAATCAGAAACAGAAAGAGTAAGAGAAACAGAAATAGAAATACGAAGTCAAACACAAACGAGGCAGCAACAACAGCTTAGCAGCTTTGTTTTTGTTTTGACTTTACCTTTGCCTTGTTTTGTGCTGCGCCTACTTAACTGTTGCTGTTTGCTCTCTATGTCGATGTTCTTGTTGCTGTGCTCGTATTAACAGTCTGCTTTTTGTTGCTGTTATTAGCAAAACTGGAGGTGGGGTAGAGAGAGAGAACGAGAGCGGGAGAGCCAGAGCACATCTGTGTTTTTTGTAACGTACATTTGACCCTTTTCTGCGCCCCTGAGAGTGCTTAATAGTGCATAAAGAGAGAGGGAGAGGGAGAAAAAGAGAGAACAAATTTGGATTAGGAGAGCAAAGCAGAAGCAGCAAAAAGAGCTTAGGCAAATACTGAGTATGCCATTTCTGTTGAAGGGTAAAGTGACCAAAATGAGAAGAGAGAGAGAACATTATCCTTGCCGCAACTGAAACGTGCTGGGCAGTGCAAGATAACCATGTACAGAGCACTGTTAATGCAGCTGTTTAACACTTTGCGCAAATTGTGTTTGGAGTTTGCAGATCCATGGTTGCCAACTGCCTCCCAGAAAGACAGGACAGTTGGAAACAGGCATCAATAGGAAAAAGAATAAAAACAGCATTATAAGTTTTTGATTAAAAAAAGGCTAAAATTGTATTAATTACTTAATGACTATCTGAAAAATCAAAAACACGCCAGGTTTCCAGACTGTAACATATAGAGATTATTCCCTGGTACACCTAAAAATAAAAGCACAGGTCTGTTCTGCACAACACTGACCTGGCAGCCCTAGTGCACATGGCAGCAATGGAATTTTGAATTGAATATATTGTAGAATTGAACTGTCTTTCTCTCTCTCTCATTCTTTCTCTCTGTCCGTCTCTAAACTTTGTTTAATTCGCCTTCAAGCATAGTATGTATTAAATATGCAATTACGTACAAAAGTGGCGCTGTTAACTTTGCTAAGCACACGTGTAATTCTGTTCTTTACGTCAACTTCTTTCTAGACTTGGCAAATTGTTTTTAATGTGATAAACTTAGACAAGAACAACTTCAACATATGCACACTCGCTGTCAGTCCCTACCTTTCTTTCTTTCTCCCTCTCCAACTGCCTCCTCTCTGTGGACTTAACTCGTAAAACACGACCGAAACCTTTTTTGCGCACGTCAAAGCCGCTTAACATTAACCCCAGAGCGTCAGAGAAAGACAGAGAGGGAGAGGCAGAGAGAGAAAGGGAGCAGAGAGTCGGAGGGGAAGGAATAAGGGGAGTAAGAGAGGCAGTCAGGAGTACAAGAGAGCGGCATACGCACATCCGTTGTAGACATAACGAGCCCATTGGCATTATTCAACAGTACCCCCACTCCCTCCCTATCTCCATCACTCCTGTTGCAAATGTAATCCCATTGCACTTTTGACTTGACTTCGTCTGCTGCTCCACATACGCGACTCCGGCAGCAACATCTTCTGCTTGCTTCCGCTGTCATTGTTTGTGTTGTTGTTGTTGTTTTTGTTGTCTGCTGCTTTGTTGCCGCTGCGTTGTCTCAGACTGCTGTTGTTGCTGCTGCTGTTGTTGCCTGGTTGCCAATGCCGGTTGCCACTGGTAGCCCCATTTCCTTTGAGTGCATTAGAAGTCAAGTGAATGAACGTGTACAACAAGAAAAGGAGGAGGAGAAGTAGAAGGAGGGAAAGAAACAGGTGATGAAGAAGAAGACGAGGCAGACGTGGCAGCTGAAACCGTTGCTTGCCTCGTTTTGTTGTTTGACTTTTTAGTCTTGGCCTTAAAAAGCAACGAGCTAACTTGTTGCGCAACAGTCAAGCTAAACGAGCAGACGACGCAATGCAGCAAGAAGAAAAAGAGGGGGAGGAGGAAGCAGAACCAGAAGCACCAACAGCAGCAGCAGCAGCTGAAACAACTGGAGGCGCAACAGAAGCTGGAATGGAAGTTAAAGCTGGAACTGTGCAGAGACAGAGACTGTGGCACTTGGCCACACAGCAACGGGTTTAGTTTTATGTGTGTGTTCTCTTTCTCTCTCTCTCTTCCTCACTCTCTGTCTCCCTCTATCTCCCATAATCTCTCTTCCTACCTTTCTCCCTCTCTTTCTATCTCTTGTTGACCAGTTTTCGTTGTTGCCCCGCTGCCTGTTGCACTTGTTCTCGTTCTGGTTCGCTAGTGTACACTAGTCACCATGGGTTGGGTTCGGGTTCGGTTGGGGGAGCTACGTTTGCTACGCTTGGGTTTGTTCGGTTTGGTTTGACTGCACACTCGGCTTTTCATTGTTGTTGTTGTTCTTTATTTAAATGCAAATCTCGTAGGCTGGAAATATGTAATCCCAAAGCAAATACAGAAATACAGAATGAAACATATACAAATATGTTTGAGATTGTATTGTATTGCATAAAAAATACGATGGAACAATATAAAAACCAGAGAGAACAGCTACATACGATATATTTGGCATGTCGAAGGTTAAATACACTTACAGGGTCATCAATCTACTCCGATTGTTCCTATACTAGTTACATACACGTTCATATATAGCATGGTACAGCAATTTATATAATTGTTGATATACTCGTTATCTGACAAATGCATTTTTTTATAGATTTTTCCAAAGATAGCTATAGTATATAGCTTTCCGATTTTGAAGAAAAACTTAAAAAACACACAAAGGTTACTGTCTAACTTTATTGGTACTGATGAGTTGAGATATTTCCAAGAAAAATACTAGTTTCCATGCAAATTTCATAATTTCATCCTATAGCACCATATATGTTATAGTGGTTTAATTTCTGTGAAATTCTACTATCATATTACTTGCATATAAAACTTCAGATGCAGCAAATTTGCTAGCAATATCTGGAACAATAACGACAATGGGCCGATATGTTGTATGGTTGCTATACAATAGAACGGTGCAATCCGCTTGTTCCGACTTATTCGCAGCGTGGAGGAATAAACAGCATATATACCAACTATTTATTAAGAGACCTCTAAAACTAAGAGACAAGTTTTTGCAATATGCGGACGGACGGACATAGCTAGATCCACTCACCTGTTCATGCTGGTCAAGAATATATATTTATATATTTAGAAGGTCAAAGGTGACTACTTGTCTGCGTTGTAGACTTCATGCCAAAATAAATGTTCCCTATGCAAGGTTATAATGTTCACATTTAGTCTTCTGTTTATCTTTTAGTCTTCTGTTTATCATGAATTATCATAACTAAATTTAACTAGTAATTTGTCTTTGATTAGGTCTCTGTAAACTTTTCCTATTTCCTTTTAATTTTGCTACAATATTAGAGCTTAATAACATTTAAATCCAGAACAGAACGAACTAATTGAGTTTCGTTTAATGGAATGAAATTCATTCCGCTTTGGCAGAAACTATTTGCTCGCAGCATAATTAGAGCGCAATCCCAAGTAATCCCAGCACTGTATATACTACTCTGGATATAAACTCGTTTAATTGTCCGCCTCTGGCCCTTGTGCCTTTTCTCCTCCTCCTCCCCTTCCCCCTCTTCCCTTCTCCTTCTTGTGGGCCTCATTATGTCGGGTGTCAGTTTCATCAGCAGCAGCTTGTCCGGCAACAATTGCTGTGCGAGTTGAATGAACTGTGAAAAGCTTACAACAATACCTCAACAATAACAACTACAACAGCTACAGCAACAACAACAACAACAACTAAAACAATAACAGCTGCCCCGTAAAGTTCACAGCAGCCCCCTGAGAAGAGAAATGTATAAAAAATTTAAGATCCAAACATTTCTGCGATTTGGCTGGGAAGCATCTCAACAAGACACGCAGCACTCATTCATATGTGTATTCATATTCATATTCATATTTATATTCGCGTTCATTCATGAACCTTCGACGGCTTCTTTTATTTCTTCTTTATTGTTGTTCTTCATGCTTCGGAATTCAAAGCATTTATTTCATAAACTTTACCATAAAACTCTCTCGATAATTTGCTTAATAACCGCGAGTGTATGAGCGGGTGTCTATATATGCATGTGTGTGGCTACGTGTGTGTGTGTGCATGTATTTGCTGGTTTGTTTTTAATTATTGTTTTTTACCGCCGAAAAGAATTCAAGGGAAAACAAGAAAAAATAAAACTATTTTTCAGGCGGCGGCTTTGGCAAAACTTTTTAATTACATAGCTCAGTTTGCCAGAGGCTCACAAAGGTTTGCTGTGCAGGTGCTAAAGGGAATTGGTAGGGGGGAGCCATGGAGAGGGAGTGAGAACAATTCAGTTAGAGTCGGAACTCTTACAGGATGCACGTGTGTGTGAGTAAACACCAAAAAAAGGAAAAGGGAAATTGTTTAAGTGTTGCGAGTTGTTTATTCGAAAACAGATTAAAGCTACAAAATAAACAGCAAAGTAATATAAGAAGTAGAGCAGAGTGGTAGGTAAATATTGCAGTTAGTAGATGGTAGTTAATGGATAAATTTAATAATTTAATATTATTTAATAATTTAAATAATTTACTAACCTACCTTATTAAACATATTAGATGATGTATGTATAGATGAACATTTGTAAAAGTCTTTATTAAGTAAAGAATGCGTACATCGAAATATAGCACCTTAACATCATATAAAAGGGAAAATGAATAATAGCTACCGAACCCCATATTAAAATATTAGGGCTAAGAAAAGAGTTGGGGAGGTATTAAAGTTATCCAGTATTGAATATAAGTATTGTTAGAAGACTTTTAATCAACTTTAATTTAAACTCTTTTAGTTTCATTTCAATTCCTGCGTTATCGACCTATTTATTTATAACTTACAGATACATTCAATAAATGATTGAAGCACCCCCTCTTTGTTAAACACCCCCTCTAGCCTTTTGACAAGTGATTCGACTAGATGTTATACTGGAGTTAGATAAATACTCATATCCTATAAATAGGTCGTTCAGGCATTTACCTAAATACCAAACGGAGATACCCATCTGACTCTGCGTTTCCAGATCATGTTATAATATATTATAACATTTTTTATATTAATTACTATATTATATCTAAGATGTCTTTAATGATTTTTAAATACTTTAAATATCACATAACAGTCAGATAGATTACCTATTGAGTTACACAACCATTTAAGAAGCAGGGATCGCTTCAAATGAGTCGCCGGTTTCTGGTTCAGCTCTGACATCAGCTCAACATATAGCAATAGATAAAGGGTATTGTTTGTATATTTATGCATATTCTTTCCTAATCTCAACCAACTATGACCAATAACTTTCAACATATATCAATGTGATTTATTGAGAATAAACAGGAAACAGTCTCATAACATAATTAAACAATTTCTAAACTTCTTTCTACTTCAAAACAAAGCTGATGATCGAATGGTAACACTCGCTGGGAATTAGAGAATTCGCATAAAACAACAACAATAAATGTTTGTTTTGGTACGTGCCAAATGAAAATAAAAGCCGTGAGCGAACAAATTTAATAAATATTAAATGAGTTTTTCATAAGCACACACGCTTACACACTCACACACACTCACACACACTCACACACATGGCCACATATGAGAGCGAACCCTTGTTCCAATTACGGGATGCCAAGGTCCTTTTGGAACCTGCCAACGGGCTGCTGTGCGGCCCCGATAAGGCACACATAGCTCTACCCCCGAACCTCAAACCAGTGGCAGGCGGCCGGGCAAATAAACACGCACTTACAGGCTTATAAGTTCTTCGAACACGCTTCCCAGCCCCTCCCACGTGATTCCGTTGCCGCCCCCCGGCTCTGGGTTTGCTACTAGTTGCCACATGCCGGCATAAATAACATGTGACAAAATAAATGCCACTAAAAGGCCCCCAAAAGTCAAAGAGAAGGCCTGTCGCAAGAGCAAGAGAGAGAGAGAGAGAGAGAGAGTGGCAAGCAGGGAGGGATGGGGCATGTCCTTGCGGCATGCAACAAATGTCAAACAAATCGATGCCCGCCCGACAAATACCTTCAGCAAAAAATGTGATTATAAGCGCATAAAGCCGTCGGCTGAAAGCCTTCTGCTTGGTCCTTCTCCTCCTGCTCCTCCTGCTCCTTCTCTTCATCCAGCTCCTGTTCCTCCTTCAGCTCCTTCTCTAGCCCCTTCTCCTCTTCTTCTCGTGCTGCGTGTGCGTGTGCGTGCTGCTCGTGCTCTGTTTCGGCAGCGTCGGCCAGCGGAACTTGTTGAATAAATAAGGAAATGGGAAAGCATAGAAAACTGTCACAGTCACGGCCATAGTCACAGTTACAGTCACAGTCACGGTAGATAGAAAAAAGCCTAACCTCGTTAGAGCCAGCCCATTAAGGGTGTGTTCTCAATGTCCGAAATGTTTGCAATGATCATTCTGACCCAGTTGATGATGTTGATGATGATGCGAGCCTTCTCTAAACTCTAATTGAGAGAAATGGGAAGGAAGTGCCAGGTAACCGTTAAGACACTTGCACGGATATTAGACCCAAATGGCCTTGGCTCGGGTCATTAGCCCAACTTGAAGGCTCGTCTGGGGCAGGTGGGAGTGAAATTGAGTGGAGTGTGCCCATTATATGAGGCAAGTGAAAGCCAAAGCCAAGCTAAAACTTGCACACTGTGGGAAATTGATTGAAGCTAGTTCATTCAGCTCCGGTTCCGGTTCCGTTTCTGTCTCGCATGTCTAACAAAGCGAGGGTTTTGTGTGGGATTTGTATGGTTTGTATGATATGAGACAGTTCCACTTCCCGTTTAGTTCCGCTTTCAGTTCAGGTTTCGTGTTCAGTTGTCTTTAGAATTCCTCATATTCCTAGCTACACCCTGAATGTGATCAATGTTGTATTAATTCCTCGAATTCATTTGATCCCAAAGAGTTCCTCTTACTTTATACAAACGCAAGTTGAGCAAATAGTTCCCACACTGCTTGCTTCATATTTGCTCTACAGCCTCAAGTATGCCATGTGAAGTGAACGAATAATTCATGAATACACAGCTATTTACCCAAACATTCACACGCCCCGCGTAACAATACCGTCATGGGGCACTGTTAAACAGTTCTATAGAATACTGTTTGCCCAATCTAATGACCAACATTCACCTCAAGCAGTCAAAAGAATCACAAATACACACAGACACCTGACTACACCTGCACACCTTCGGATTCGGGCCATAATTGGCTTGGGCAGCGCTCTGGTGTTTTTCCTCTTCTTCTTGCAAGTTATCATAAAGTTTTTCGACAAAATTATCTACCTCTGCTACCTGCTAGCCCCAGCTGGGGACCTCTCTACAGTATCTACACGCAGTACACTCTCTACTCTGTATGCGTCTTGTTTGCTTTCAATTTGTATCCAAATTAGAAAAAAGTTTGCCTCGTTACGTATACGACGCATTGCACAGCGCAGTGCGTGCTTGTTTGTGGGCCAAAGTTGTGTGCGTGCCATCATTATTATGACCATGATTATTGCCGGACTGATTATAGTTATTACAATCAGGCGGTACATCGAAGGTGGGTAGAAGGTCTCTGAGAAGGTTCTCAGCTTTGACTTCTTCGATCGGTTTTATATATACTTATCTGTAAAATGATCTCAAGTTCGCTGACAATAAATATAATTATATATTCAATTCTTTACCTTGCTCACTTACTTGGCAACCCTAAAGGAAGCTTCCTTCGTGTCCTAGTTTGTCCTGTGGGGAGAGTCTTTGGGAAGGTTACCTGTAGAGCGAATCGAACATGGATTTATGTCAGTATAATTATATCTAGTTAGCTGATATATTACATATTAAATTTTTATATTCCTCATTATGCATTTAATTTGTTTCTACTTGTGGGAAAGAAGGTCTTTAGGCAGAGAAGAACTCAGCTTCGATTTGCTGGATCTGCGAATTGAACATGAAAATATATCGGTAAAATGGTCTCCAGTTCGTTGACTATATATTATATATTCAATTTCTAATACATCTGAGCTGTTGCCCTGACCTTGCCCACTTGCCTGGCAACCCTGAAGGAGGCTTCCATTGTGTCCTTGCCTGCTCCTCCTCCTCATCCTGCTTCGCTTTGTCTTTTGTTCCACACGAAATCTAAAAAGTGTCAAATGTAATTGAAAACACTCGAACGAGCTGCCGTTGCATACATCTTGTAGTCACTGTGAGAGGAAGGGAGGGTGAACTTATTGTCCCCGATTGCATTTGTATGCAGATTGCCTCTGCTTTTTATCCCTGCGGTGGCGGGCAAAACTAAAGACTACATCTTTGTATATATCTGTGTGTGTGTGTAAAGAAAAACCATTGAAAACAAGTGGAAAGAAAGGAAAAGCTCATAAAACTTTTGTCGACTGCAAGAGAACCCTCAATGTAGACAAAGTTGGCTCAGTGCAAATTGCTTTTGACCCTCTGCGCTAAAAACGACAAATGTTGTGCAATTTGTTAGCCATAAAGTCGAGCCAAGTATTGAATAACAAGTACAGTGCGCCATGAATTCTCTCCTTTCCACTCCCCTTCACCTCCACCTCCCGCCACGCCTTTAAATTACTGCTCATATTTCGCATGTGTCGTGTCCCGTTGCGTAAAGCAAAACATGATTAACATCATCGGGATTATTTTACGAGGACCCCGCTGAAGAGCGAGTTACGCAAACTAATGAAAGGATATCATAACAGCTGCCCCACAGGTAGAGGTTACAGTTATTTACCACCTTAGCGAGACATAAACTGCCCATTAAAAGGGCATATTACGGCTTAAGCTGAGGGAGACTCAAGTGCAAAAGAGACAGAGTGAAGCAAAGCTGAGCTGACAGTTTTGTGGTTGGCAAAAGCCAGTCGATGTGTATCTCTGTGTGTGGGGTAGTTGATTATTCGGTGTGAGTTCAGGTGTATGGCAGAGCTCTTTGAATGAGAGAAGGGCAGGCGCAGTACATATACATAGTCTCAAAGAAGATACCTCCCTTTCGAATGCATTAGTTACTGGAACATCCTTTGTAACTTATGTTAAAAATTAACTTGTTGTCAGTTCTGCTGTACATACTTTTTCCATCACAGTTCCCAGACTTCTACATTTAATAATCTTTTAATAGATAGAAAAGTGTTTAGATTGTATACCCTTTATCGACTCTGTTTGTTACTGTTGTATTCGATAACGAAGTAACTGAAGTTAGACGCCAAGGCAGAATTGAGTGAATCCAAAGAGACATGACATTTAATAGAAAATCCCATTTCGAACTACATAAATGAAGACAAGTTCTTGTAGTTGATTATTCTGTGTGAAGTCAGTGTTGAACCGGGGAGTTAAGGGAAAAGAGACATACAAATAATGTCTGCTTTTGCTGGAAGAACGTGAATACCTGATCCTATACTGCCTAAGACACAAGGACATATTTCGTAGCCAGACAACCTTGCAGCCTTCATTCTTCTACTCTCTGACAAGTGTTGTATCTATCAATCCCTATAAAGTTCCTCTAATCCTCTGCTCTTTTCTCTCTCTCTCTCTCTCTCTCTCGTAATTCAGTTAGGAACCTTCACTTAGCAATCGATCAGCTTGCATGCATTAAGGATATGCGCCCTCATCAGTTCAGCTCCACAAAGGCAGCTGAGTACGCATCTCACAAATGGCATTGATAGGCGCCGTTTTCGTCCCGTAAATAAAGTCACCCAAATTTGTGCTCCATTGTTGGCATCGCTGGCCAGGATGTTTGTCGGGCCACATTGTGCATTGTCTGCGTGCTTAGGTCATAAATAACTTGCTGTGGGGGACTGAGGGGGGCACGGCGCCGGCGACTGTTGCTGGCCAGTTTCAACTTCTGCCAGGAAATACACCTTTTAGCCAAGTTGCGAACCCGCCGGAGGACGCACACTGTGCACACTGTGACTGTCTACAAAGGCAGCTCGCAATAAATCTCAAAATTGTCGCAGTCTGTTGCTGTTGTTCCTCCCGTTGTTGTTGTTGTGTTGTTGTTTTGCGTGTGTTTTATGGCAACTGGCATTGTTGTGACAGTTGTTGTTTTTTGCCGTTTTGCTCCGCAAATCCTGTCATGCAAATTATGCCCCAGCCGAGTCGAGCCGAGCTGAGCTGAGCTGAGCCAGGCAGGGCTGGGTTTGGGTTGGACTGGGCCGGGCAGGGTCTTTTGTCCGAATGCAATGGCCCGTCACATTTTTCGTTTATTGTTGCGTTCGCTTCATTATTATTTTATTTATTTATACACAGCAAATTTCGTATATATCATATTTACAGAAGGTTCTTTGCCGCGAAATAAAAGAGATACCGTTAAGATTGTTTGTTTGTTTCTTTTGTATACCCGCCACCCATTGGGTAGAAGGGTATAATAACTCTGTGCCAACCGAAAATCTATGTAACAGGTAGAAGGAGGAGTGGGGAACCCCACAAACTGTATATATTCTTAATCAGAATCAACAGAATCGTCAAAATAGACATGTTTGTCTGTATGAACGTGTAGATCTCAGAGACTATAAGAGCTAGGACTACAAACAAAATATGAAAACATGTCTAAATATTGCATGCAGATCAAGTTTCTTGTAGCCAATTTTGCTTTTCGCCCCAGTAAATCGATGACAACCGAATTCCCAGTATAATTTCAATGCAGAACAGTTTATTTTTGGTAAAGACAATACCTTTTCACGCCCAAACATTTAAGTTATTTAAGAAATAAATTTAAGAGTAACTGAGTTCCAAGCCACTCCCTTTAAAGTGTGCAAGACAAAATACACTTAGAAGTTATAAATTTAGGAAATCATTTCCCGCGGGTAAGCCACAGTCGAGCATACTCGAGTGTGGCTTTCGTGCTTCTCTTTTCTTTCTTTGGGCGCGCTTAATCTGTGTGAAAATGTGGCAAAGTAACCTTGTGGCAGATGCCATAAATGTTGCAGGTGTTTAGTAAACGATAGAATAAATATTCCCATATAAATCTGGTACGTTTTTGCTATAATATTTCTACAATCTTCTGCTTTAATTCATAGTTATTTGGAAACAAGCAGCACAAATTGAACCTGAGACAAATTGAAAGCGTAAGTGAAGCATTTTTTGATAAATCTAGTGTAAATTGTGCTATCAGCAACGTCAGCAGGGTCCTTCACGTTGAGCCAACGGTGCGTATGATTGATATGCGCTATGTAATTGCCTTGCTGTGGGGCGAAATTAATGTTCTGCTGCTTGAATGGCAAATAGCGCGTAACCAGATCGACAGCAGCAACAGCAACTGCAACAACAACAACATTTAAGCTCTCTTATTACTAGCATCATAATGTCGAATTTCAAGGAAAATCTGAGCAAATCTTCCACACGAACGCACGAAATTCAGTCCGAAATTGGGCCTGAAGCCTTCCGCTCATGGCCTGTAAGGAATTTCATTAGTCTGTGCAGCTCTCGTCTATTGTCCTGCGGTCAGTCAGGTGGCAGCTGGCAGGTGGCAAGGACAGTCCTGCAAATGCAATACAATTAGGATGACTGTCCAGTCTGAATAACAAACAAAAGACAAACTCAGAGTTGTGAGTGAGAGCTCAAGCTACTCGTCCCCTATCTATGCATACACATTGTAATTGATATTGATAAAGCAAAGGGATACGTGGGCAGAAGGAGGTGACAAGCAGAGAGACGTATCCAAAAGGGAAATATTCACCCGAATATAATTTGCAAAATTGTTGACAGAAATTGTCCCAAAGAAACTAAATGTAAAGAAAATGTTTCAACTAAATTGAAATTCGAGAGAAGCCCAGAGCGGTTTACAAGCTTTGATTCATAATGAAATTGTTGGACTTTTCTGATTTAATCTTTATTGCTTCTTTTACACAGTTCTGCGTAGATATAGGAAGTACTTTGGCACTGAACAAGTACATAATTTTAAACTGACACTCGAAGAGAGACAGCTAGGTTAGAGTGCTTATACAGTGTTATTGAGAGGATGTACAGAGCAAGGTGTTAATGGAGATGGTACGAAGACTAATACGGATAATGGTTAAGGGAAAGAAGAAGAATTAAAGAGTATATCTAGGAACCTATGCAGATGTTGCAATAGAGAGACACTCTTGAAGAGACTACTAAGAAATGATGCTCATAGAGAAACTCCTCTGAACAGATGCCTAGTGAGGGACTAAAAACAGGCTGATATGAAGATCATGCTATACAGATCCACCTCTAAGAAGGCTCCAATGCGCTTCAGAATAGAAGATGCTGAGAAGATGCTTAGGAAAAATCTTTAACAGAGAAGATCAAAGATGATACACAGGCATAAAAAAGGAAATCCATTTTTAATGAATAGTTTTTCATGAAGAGACTACTAAGGAGACATGGTTATGTAGATATGTTCTACTTCAAAATTATTTTTATTGGAAGACTTCTGCATAAAGAATTTTAAGAAGAGTTTGTCACAATGTTTTCGGTTCATAAGGCCAACTCTAAGGATGTCTTATCTGTAGAGGAGAAACTGTGCAGAGGCTTTCGATGGAGACTAGTTTAAAGGAAAGCTATCATAGAGAGCTGAGAATAAGAGAGATCCATAGAGACCTTCAATGCAGAGGCTGCTGTAAAAGTACCTCTTGAAAGACTCCTAAAGAGACTCTAGAAAAGACTCCCACAAAGAATCTTAGAGAAACTTCTAAAGATAATTTTGGTGGCCCCTCTCTATCGACTCTTAACTCTTGACGAGACTCCTAAAGATACCCTTGGAAAGACTCCTAAAGAGACTTCAAAAGACACTTCCAAATAGACTTTTGGAAAGATTCCTATAGACATTCTTGAAGAGACACCTTAAGAGACTCCTAAAGAGACTACTGGATATGTTTTTAAGGAGAGTCCTTAATAGACTACTGCTAGCCTGAATATCGATGAGAAAGACTTAATTATACCATTTACTGTTTCTTTATCCTCTAAAGCACTTCAATCAATCGCTTCATTTCTCTGCTACAATCGCAAAGGTAAACAAAACTCTATTTGAAGGCGACTCGCCCACAGTGAGTGCGCTTTGGGAGTTGGCTAATTAAGAACTCTCAGCGTTGGCAGTGACCAGTGTCAATACCAATGTCAGTTCGCAGTCAGCATGTTTTGCAGCAGCAACAGCAACAGCAAGTTGGCCAAATGCAATTCCCTCCTCATGTGCATATCACGCATACGCCACGTTGAGCGCATGTGAAGCCCGGAAGGGGGGGGGGGGGGGGGGAAACTTTCAATTCGATTTATGCGCCAGCTGTCGCATGCCCCCCCCTCTCTCGTTTTTATATTTAATTCAAATAGAGAAAGCCTGGCTTATGGCTGAAAAGGGGCGGGCGGCCCCGCGCCCCCCGGGGGGGGGGGGGGGCCCCCCCCCCCCCCCCCCCGGGCGGGGGGGGGGGGGGGGGGGGGGGGGGGGGGCCGCCCCGCGGGGCGGGGCGGGCGGGCCCCGGGGGGGGGGGGGGGGGGGGGGGGGGGACAAAAGAAAAAGGGGGGGGGGGGGGGGCCCCCCCCCCCGCCCCCCAGAGGTTGAACTTACGCAAGCATTGCTGAAGGTGAAACATGCAAAGAACACGGGCAGGGACACGGACGAACGCATGGACAGCGGGTCAGAGCAGCAACGCCACCAACAACGTTGCATAAAAATCCATGACAAAATGTTACAGATTGGCCGCAGCCAAGGCGACCAAAGTCGGTAGCGGAGCCAAAGCTTTAGCCCCAGCAGCAGCAGAAGCGGTCTCAGCGCTCAGCTCTCAGCCTTAGCCTCAGCCTCAAATGACGACCCCCTCTTCACTCCCGCCCCTGGCCTCGTGCTCAGCTTCTGCCGCATCCGAACTAGAGCCCGGCAAGGTTGTTAAACGAGCCCCGGGCAAAGCTCGTTGAGAGACCTGAAAAGGAAGCGAGAGGGTGTGCGAGAGTGGGTAAGTGAGATGTGTGTACAGTGCGTGTGAGGGGCAGTAAGAAAGAGAGCGAGATAGAGAAAGACAGAGAGAGACAGAGAAAGAGAGAGAAGTAGCTCAGGCACGCCTGCATATTTAATCCTGTTGATTTTTATTTGTTTCCGTGTTGCTTTTGCTGCCTCAATATGTTCCTCTATTTTTATGGCTTTTTATCTGCCTGATGATTTTGCATGCTCTTTGTTGCCACGCCCCCCTGTACAACGCCCCTGCAGTACCTTGTCAAAAGTCGCTACAGCTCTGTGAATAATTCTGCACGCATCTCAAAGCAGATTGCTGAGCTGCTCGCTGCTCTATTATTGATCACTTTCCACGTAGATACAGACAGATAGAGAAAGGGATAGAGAACGAGATAGAGAGAGAGAGAGAGAGGGCAAGAATGACAGCTTGACATTGGCCAGCCTAACTTGGGTCGAAGGTCGCCTAAGCCCGGCCCATTGCAAATTCATGCGAGCCCGAGAACGGAGACAGGCGACAGCTCTTCAATTACCCCAAGCACTTTGGTAGATTTGCCCTCGATTTGGGACTAGGCTCTGGCAATTTGATATACTGCCCCATTGCGTGGCCTGAGCCCGCACATTTCTCCCAAGGATTTGCAGCATGATTTGTAAGTGGGCAACCAAAGGAGTTATCCGAGTCATTCCAGGGATGGCGATTTGGGGTTAACGGAGCGTTAACTTCCCAGCCAGATACAATCTTTGTCTTCATATCTGTAAATACCTTTCCGTCTTCATTTGCTTCTCTGCATTTTTTTAAATTTGCAGCTCTTTCCCAACTGCTTTCAACTCACTAAACTTAAAATGCAAATCATCGCAAATGAAAGCCACTCACAGAAGTCTTCATTAAGCTCCATTTGTGCGGGAAATTTATTTTTTCCTTTTCATGAAAATGTAAAGAATTTATTAGAAGGCGGACTTAACATGTTCATAAATTCAGAACGGGATGAGCTGACTAACACTGGAAACTGATTCATGGCACGATGACATCACAGATTCAGTGGAGCTCGAAACAACTTTTGTTCAAGCCTCGACAAGGTCAAATGGGCCACAAAAAAAACAAGCTAAAAACGCAAAATGCATGAATAAAAGTGCCAAGAGTCACACAATAATTTTAATTTCAATGCCAGATTAAAGCAGGGCGCAATTGGGTTGCGTTTAATAAATCAACTGCCCCTCCTCCTCCGTCTTTTTAAAAGTGGAGCAAATATTTAAGCGGTAGCTCATTAAAAACCAAATAGCGTAAACCAAAACACAATTCAAACAAGCGATGAACTCACGGGGGGCAACTCGCAATAAAATTGAGAAGGTTCCCTGGAAGTGGGAGGGTCCTAAACCGCTAAGTTGGTGGCCCAACTGCGGCGTACCGCTGGCGGGTTAAGCGAGAGTCTAATTGGAGCGTGCGGCATACGCTCGATTCTGATCAGGCAATCAATCAATCAATCAGCTAGCCAGTTAGTCAGTCAAACAGGCAGTGCTTAAAACTGATTGATTTATTTATGCAGGGGGCCAGGGCAGGTTAAAGCTGAGCAAGTATGTTTAACATTCCAATTCAAGAAGCTTGTGGGACTGTGAGGGATGAAGGAGAGAAAAACAGTCTGTTTTATGCAGTATATATTCTTTATTAGCTGAAAATATAAATATATTGGAGGCCTATTAAGACAATTATGGACGTACAACAACTAAAGAAGGCAACAGCAGAGCGCAATCGCCTTTTAAATACCCTGTAAACAATTTCTGTATGTTCAAACAAACAAAAACTATTAAAGAGAGACAGAAATAGAGGCAGACAGAAAGAAAGACTAAAAGAGAAGGAGGAAGGAAAAAAGACTGAACGACAAAGAAACAAGTAGAAGAGAGACAAGTAAAAGAAAAAAGACAAACAAATAGATAGCCAATATGGAAAAAGAGGTGGACAAAGAAACAGAAAATAAAGATAGACAGTGAGATACAAAGAAGCCTGTTAGAAAGACAGACAAACAAGAGCCCAAAAGTCAGTTAAACAGGCAAACAACAAAAAAGAGAGAGCGACGAATATGTCTAAATCGACTCATTTATAGATATAGTACATGAATATATATACACATGTGCATTAATATATCCTATACTTACTGTATAAGGCCTTTCTCTGGCATTTTATTTATTGTAGTGCCACACAGCCTTCCTTTAAAGCGCTTTAGATGCAGGACAAGAATATATAGATATATAGATATATTAGGGAAGGAGGATGAAGAATTAGAATAGATATAGAATATAGATTTTTATAGTATTAATTAAATATAGATATATAGATATATAGATATATAGATATATAGATATATAGATCTGTTACACTTACTTCCCTAAGGTATTTCACTGTCCTTCTATCTGTTGTAGTGCCACAAAGCCATCTATTTTCCAGTATAATAACATTGACGATCTCTAGTTGAACTCAAAGACTAACAAAGACTTAAGCTTAATATTAGTTAAGTTAAACCTAAGACGTTTTTAGTGCTTTAGTTGCTTTAACTAAGCTCTGCAAGCATTGACTTTAAGCCGGCTAAGTGAGAGATCGAGCTACTTACAAGTTGTCCAGACTGATTAAGTTGCCCAGACTGACCGCACTGGCACTGAGCAGTTGCAGTGTGGCAGCAACAGGCAGCATGATAATCATCATCATTGGCCTCATCATTAGCCGCATCATCATCAGCATCATTGTTAGTTAATCAAAATGCCATTTGCAGCACTTGTGGCTGTATTTATTTTACCTCCCATTCCTCTTTTATCCCTCCCTCTTGCCCTTCTTCGCCTACGCTCAAAATTAACTTGAAAATTGTTGTAGCATTTTGTGGTTCTTTCTCCTCCCTCCCTCTCTCTCTTCCCCTCTTTCCATGGAACAAATCGGCTTAAGAACGGGCCCAAAAGAATTCGCTTTCATGTCGACAACACGCTTTTTCTTTCATTACAGTGCACTTGTTTTCTTTTCTTTACTTTTCTCTCGCTATTTCTTTCTCTCTTTTACTTTTTGGGCAAAATTCTAAAATTACTTGACCGCAACAAAGCGGCAAATTGTGCCAAGTTGTTTACTCCACTTTTCATACCTCCCCCCTTCCCCTTCCTCTTCCTCGCCTACGCTGTGTACTCAATCAGCCAAAAGCGTGGCCAAAATTGCCCTAATGCGTCTACATCACGTATACGCCCCTCTGGCTGTCTGGCACAAATGATGCGCTGGAAGTGAAATATTCTAAGCCAGCCGATCTGAAAAATGAACCACTCAGGCAACTTGCTCTAAAGTTCCATTGCAGGTGAAGCAGATTAAAGGGACCATTTGCAACTGATCGGATTGCAACATATTTTCAATGCGCTTTTCCTTTCACAACTGAGAGAACTTTGCAGCAAAGTTTCCCGCTAAGTGAAAGAGTTTTTCTCCAATCAGTTTTAATGGACGACTTCATCGCACTTTGTCATAAACTGAATCCACAAACAAAAACTGCAGAAAAACGAAATCGAACTTTGACAACATTTGCAGCTAACTGAGTTGACCAATATATCACAGCGCTTTTAGCTTCGGATTGTGCGATATTTGCTGCCATTTAGCGGGAATTGCAGCCGTTTAAAGTTGTGTGGGGCGTGGCAGTCGAGCAGGGAGTGGCTCGGTCAGGTGAACCACTGCAGTGGCACCCATGACATATATATTGCTGTCAAGCTGTGCAACGTTATTGCTAACTTACCTGGGCTACTCTTCTGCTCTTCCACAATGACCCTATCTCTCTCTCTCTCTCTCTCCCTCTTTCCTTCTCTCTCTCTCTCTGTGTTTGTTTTACTCTTTCGTTTAGCTTTGTGGCACGTAGCTTTGACATTACATCGATTGACTTTCGTTGTCAATAATGAAGAGTGGGCCAAGCAGGAGGGCACTACCGACTTGCTAGTTTAATGTGCAGCTATCTCTCTGCAACACCCTCTCCCCCCGCACCTTTTCGTCTCCCTTTCTGTCATATGTTACATTTGTGGTAATTTGCAGGGCGCTCACGTAAATACTTTGATCACTTTTGTAATTGTATTGTTATGGGTAGCACTATCAAATATTCATGGGCAATTAGGCAGAGCGACCTTTATGAGGGCAAATCGGAAAGCAAGGGCAATAAAGCCACCCAAAGTGACTGTTAAATTCAAAAGATTCTCTTTGAAAATGGTTTTCTGAATAAATATTCTCTTTGACTAGAAAATCTAAAGAAAGAAAAGAAGGCAGAAGATATCCAAAATAATTGTTAAGTGTGTAAAACTATTTGTACCGTATTGATATAGTTAGGAAGGTACTTAAGGGTACCGCATCTCATGTTAATAAACTCATTTCCTACTAAGTTAGATTACAACTTCAACCCCACAGAAGATGTCTCCTTTGTTGACTGTCAATACTTTTACTATTCATACAGTATACTGTGGGAATTTTCTATTAAAAACCGTAATTTGCTTGCGCTGCCTTCTCGAGAAGGCACCCTAATGGTCTATTAGACTGGCCTCTTAGCCGTGCTGCGTTGCTTTGTTGCCACAATTATGGACTGATTCCATAAACGTGCCTCTAATTGCATTATAATTTACTTAGTTACTTAGTTAGTTGGCTACATTGTTTTACGGCGACTCAGGACCCTCTGTCCGTGACCCGATTTCACACTAGGCAACCCCAAGGGAGAAAGAGGGAGATAGGCCCACACTTGTGGCATCTGCGCCTGCATCTTGGGTGTTGCCGGGGTTTCAGCTTTTCCGTGCCCAATTTCATGTGAAGGCGTCGCCAACAGATTGAGCTGCGCATCACGTAGTGCTGCCTCAGCTCAGCTCACCATCACGCGGCTCACCCAACCGGGTGTCAGGTGCGACACAACACAGCTTGCTAAAGGGAAATCATTTGAGGCGCTTGTTTGTTGTTGCACGTGCAACAGACTGCGGCAAGGATTGCCAGCACCTTGCTTTGCCATGTGGATCTGCTTGCTTTTCAGTTACTTGGAGTGAGCTACAGGGCAACAGGAACGGAAATGTCAGAGGACGAACTTACAAGATGAGAGGGAGGGAAGTGAGAAAGACAAAGAGAGAGAGAGAGGGAGAGAGGCAGCCAACGGGGTAAAAACAGAGAGAAAATGAGAGAAGGACCCTATAAATCTAATTTCTAAATAATATTTCTTTATGGAGTCCTTTCCATTTACAAAGTACGTAAATGTATTTAATAAATTCTTAGCATTTACTGGTATTTTGTATTGTTACTAAAGTAAATGTAAATATTACATAACACTGCACATACACATTGTTCAACATTTCACTCCATTATTATTTTTTTTTAAATCATCTGGGCCTTTTATTTTGGCTTGTTTTATTGGTATTTTTGTACTATTTTAAAGTATTTGTGAAGTTGTTTTTTAGTATTTTAGTAATATTTAAATTAAAAACAATACTGAGATTTCTAACAGTTAAACATGGCTATGATGTGATACAAAATATAGCTCTAATTCAATACTTAAATACTTTTTGGTATTTTTATAGAATTTTATATATCAATTATATTCTCACATATTGATCAAAATTGTGGGAAATACTTTAATCACCATGAATTATATAGTTGAAAACTCCCGAGTCAATTTAAATGAAACCTACATTTGTATTTTTTGGTATTTTTCACTGTCCTATTTATTTTAACTACACTGTATAAACGCATTTAAATCCCTCTCCATATACTTCTTAAGCACGTTTTAAATCAGCCTTAAATCTGTTTTAAATTTGATTTACTTTTGCAGCTTTGAAAATATTTTTCCCAGCAGCACAAAAATAATGTGCATGTTGTTCGCAAATAAAACGGCGAGGGCCATTAAGCTGTCGCTATAGCGTACATATAGTATACTATATATAGTATACCAAACATATGTATAGAAATATTCTATATACACTATATACTCTATAGACAGAGGGCACTTGAAAAAGCAAATAATTTCGCAACAATTGAAAGGCAAACACAGTTTCCACAAACAATTTTCACGGCTGAGTTGGATATTTTTGGGCATTACGACAGGTGGGTCAGGGATGCTACGGAGATGAGTAAGATCGGAGTGGGAGGGGATTAAGTGGCCAGAGGCTATTTTAAGCCTTGCTTTAAGGTCAGACAGCTGTGCGGCTTAATTAACGATGCGCGTTTGTTTGCCCCACTGTCTGTCTATCTACCTCTCTCTCGCTCTCTCTCCTTCTCTGTGTGACTGTGTTTATCATTCTCTTTTTCTCTCTGTATTGTGTATTCTCCTCTCTCTCTGTCTCTCTGTCTCTCTGTCTGTCTGTCTGTAGTCGTCTTTTAGGCGCGAAGATGCGCATTGCGATTTATAGGCGAAACGTGATTTTAACGCAGTTTTCGACTTGACTGAAAGGCAACAACAAGTCACTCCCTCTCTCCTCTCTCTCTCCCTCCTCCTCTCTTTCTCCCTCTCTTTGACTGCACGTGCATGCAGTTGCCTTGAAATCTGCTTGGTTTGTTTACCTTGACCACGAAAAAAACATGAAAGGACACGTTTAAATGCTGCTCAACCACAGTTGTTCGCTTCGTTTACTCTCACCCCTGCCCACCTTTTACTTTCCCCTGTAACCACTCTCCCTCCTTGTTTTTACCCCATCATACATCATGGTCAAAATGTTAGCACAGCCTCATGAATCATGGATGCGCTATACCCTTACAATGCAGCAGCCCGTTTGCCTTTGAATAATAATGAAAACACTTTCCATTTGCATACCTTGTTCGCTCATGAACGTGTTGGAGAATTGATGGAAACGTTGCTAACTTTCTTATGTTAAAAGGAAATATTTTAACAGTTGAGATAAACAAATGTTTCAACAGGAGATGTCGCTTCTCCAATCCTATATAAATGTATAAATAACAACTTAATCACTCTATACGAAAAACTTAAGGAACTTAGCTATTATGGTTGGAAACTTAATGGAAAAACCTCACAAACATTCAGCTGGTAAATCAACAATAGTTAATAACTAACTTAATCGTATGTTAAGTTATTGTTCACAGAGATCAGGCCAGTTTATCTTTACGAACTTTTGTTTATACCCGCTACCTATAAGGGTAGAAAGATTTTATAACTTTGTGACTTCCGAAAATATATGTAACAGGCAGAAGAAGGCGTGGCAATCCCACAAACTATGTTTGGGGATGTTTTTAATAAATATGTAATGGATGAGATACACAAATCTGTTTCTCAGCTGGGATATATATTAAATATACTATCGAGAAAACTACAATAAATATATATATTTGTAAGTTGAGCACTTGTGCTGCACTCAAAAGCAAATAGAATATACGAGTACAAATCTTTGCAATCATCAATAAAAGTGTAATCTCTTTGCAAATACGAACTTATAAACAACACCTTTAAAACATAATCTAGCTAGAAAATTGAGAAACTTATGTTTTTGTTGGCAACTCAGTAAAAACAGAAGTCCAAACCCTCGCTATCCACACCACACCCCCTCCTGCTGCCGCACATTTAAATAATAAAAATGTTATCTTCATTTCAGTCTCGCTCTCAAGGCTCGAGGCTGATGACATTTTCCGCTTTGAAATATTCACTCTGCTATCTCCTGTCTCCCCCCACCTAGAGCACGCGTCCTCTGTCCACCTTTGGCCTCTAACATTAATTTTCCAGGCAATTGTCCGGTGAAATTCCAGCAGCTTTTCTAAGTGGTTTTCTCTCTCTAATATTAGAACAGGTCGCGCAGCTACACCTCGCCAGGTGTTACGTTTCCACTTCAATGAGTAGCGCAAGGAAAGGCAAGGCAGGGGCAGAGGAGGATGAGGCTACAAGGGGTAGGTGGTGAAGGAGGGGGGCTTGTTTTATGCAAAGCGCGACGCGTTGTTAACTTTTATTGGCGGAACGTGACCGTAATAAGGCGCCTCGCACGCAAAATGAATGTGCGAGCCGCAATACGAAAGTGCATTAAATATTTACTCAATCAATAACACATATTTTCCCCGTGAAAAGAGGCCTACAGGGGGGCGGAGGGGTGGTAAAGGGAAGGGGGTTTTCAATTACCTGTGCCCCGTGTTACATTCATATTTGCCTGGTGAGGTCTCGCCTCGTTCTGCCTTTGTTTGCTTTAAGATTTCTTGGAGAATTTCTTTGCTCAGATTCTTTCAACTGAAAATTGAAGCAAATTTTTGGTTGGAGGGTTCGATGTGAGAGGTTCGATGCCTCTAGGGGAAACCGGAATTTTGAATAATTTATTAGATCTCTGGCAAACACTTTTCATCTCATTTGTGACTTGCAACAGTAGATGATGCCTCACTCCCCCCTACCTGCCTCTCTCACTCCCTCTCTCTGCATCTGTTGTTGTTTGTTTGTTATCAAAATTATGCGTAAGTAGCTGAATTTGATTTTGTTTTGTATCTGTGCTCCGTTGCCACGTGCCACATGCCGCATGCCACATCAGCATTTGTTGCCTTCTCGAAAATTTGTCAGTGAACCGAGATTTGCAGCAGCTCTTAAAGTTGTTGAGCCCGGCCCACTTAAGTGTTGGCTCGACAACAGGAAGCCCCAATCCCAACCGAATCCCGCCCGAGGTGCCTGGCAAGTAAGGAGGGTGCACGTGTTTATGTGTGTGTTATGTAGTTAGGGGGCAGGTGCCGCCCTTAAAACTTCTGGCAAATTTACAAAAGAATTAGTTTTTAATGCTTGCGAAACGGAGTTGGAATATGTAATCTTGTTTTGATTTCAATTCTTAATTTTTGTTGTGGAATTTAAGTATGTTAAATACGTTATATATTCAAATTACTTAAACATTATAGCCACTCGTGGTCGAAATGTCAGTTCGATTTAGTATTGAAGCTTATATTAAAGACAAGGAGCGGACTTTAATGTATGTTTCACGATGAAGCTTACTACTATAAATCTTCATTTAATGCTACCTAACCTCAAGTTGGCTAAAAATGCTCAAATCATAAAACTAGTAGGAAAGCTACAGTCAAGCGCGTCCTACTATGATGTACCCACCTGATCAAACCGATTTCTTAAAAAAAATGTGTGGTTACCAAAACTGAACTGTCTAGCATATAAATTACGCCTAGAATGCAGTTTTTATCAATCAACGCGGACGCACGAGGTCGTGGCCAAAATCTAAAATAAATTTGATCTGCGTGTAATAATAACACATATTGATACCAAATTTGGTAGCTCTAGCTATTAAAATCTCTAAGATCTTCGTTATCACACGGACGGACAGAAAGTCAGACGGACAGACGGGCATGGCTATATTGACTAGTCTGTTGATGCTGATTCAAAATATAAATATATATATTGTGCATTTATTGGAAGCACAAGTGCCAAGAGTCATAATTATACTTCTGAAATGGAGGCATCAGTTTAATATAGAAAATACTTGATACGGTTTGAAATATATCCTGTTATGAGTTGAAAATTTCTAGCGTTTTATTAGATTAAAAATAACATAATACCTAACATTAGTTTAAAGTTTAAAATCTGCAACACTTCAACTAATTATCCAGCTGTAAACGAGACTCTACACATTCACCCTCCACACTCACTTTCATTCACTTTATTCACGCGGCTATTCAGGGCGGCGCATTCACGAGTTCCTCCCAATGGGACTCGAAGCAGATGCAGCATTAGGTGAGAACAATGCACAGGGCGCAACAGATGCCAGAAATGAAAGCCAAATGAGATAGCTAAATATAGAGATAGAAAGAGAGAGAAAGAGAGAAAGAAAGAGAGAGATGCGAGCGCAAACAGAAACTGTTCATTTTGGGCTCCCTCGAGGGACTTAGGTGGAATGAGCTCAGGAATGGGCACAGGGCGGTGAAGAGGGGCGAATGAAGAGGGAAGGAAGATGGAGAGAGAGTGGGAAGGGCAGGGGAGGAGTGCCTGTTTTGCTGCTTTTTGCAGTGGAAGCGCGGCGTCCAGCAAGGTGTTAAATTGTATCATTAGGCCCGCCGTGCATAATTTAATTAAAATGGCCAACGGCTGTCGAGTCTCCTTCGACAGCAGCAATGCTGGCTGCTGTGGTTACGCCTCTGCGTATTGTTGTTGTTGTCTGTCTGTATTGTTATTAAAATTTAATTAAAATACTATTAAAAACAACAGCATGGGAAGCAATAAACTGCCAAATTGTTAATGCCAAATTGATTGTCGTGGCCACTTGGCAACGACTTTAATGCACTGCCGACACTCACAGACACACACAACAGACTTATGGACGTCAGAAACACCCACACATAGCTAAACACTTCTACCCCAAGCACCTACATACAGACACATCCATACACACCCACACACGTGCACCCACAACAATCGAAGAGCTCAGTCAGAGTTGGCAACTTGTTCATTCTGGCGCTTCATTAAATCACAATACAAACACACACAAAGACACATACACACACAGTCACACACACACAACCACAGTTACTTTGTGTGTCGCATTGCAGTTTGCTGCTGTCCCAGACTGCTGTCTCCTTTAATTAATGTGCAGAGCATTAACGGCGATTACAGTTTGACTTGCAGCTTACAGTTTTGTAATTACAGTTTGAGAGCTCAGTGCGTAATTACGCTAAAGACAGGCAGCTCAGACAGAGACTGAGCTAGTAATTTGCAATTTAGCTGTAATTAGTTGGCCGAAAAGCAGCTGAAACTTGGCAGGCAAATCAATTTGCAACTCAAACTAATCATGGTGTGCCTGCAATTTAATTAAGCTCAGGGAAAATTTGCAAAAGAAATGCAGAAAAAATGCGAAATATGCAGAAAGAAAATGCCAAGAAAACAAGGGAATTGAAAACAACAAGAATGGTGGAAAACAGACTGGAAATAATAAGCGCAAGGCACATTTCAAAACATTTTCATTTCAAATAACTTGCAGGTTTAATTTGTGCGATTCCACAGAAAGAAGGAGAGGAGAGGAGAGAGGGGAGAGAGATTAAAGGAGATACATAGACCAAGTGGAGAACTGCAAACTAGAGAGAGAAAGACGGGAAAGCACAACAATGGGAAAGAGGCGCAGCAATGCAGAGAGCGAGAGGAAGAATTGCTTAGGAACTTCCGTTTTCGCTGGACAATAATGATGCCAAAGAATGCCAGCAAAGATAGAAAAGTGAGGAAGGGGGAGGAGGTAAACTGGCCAAAGTGGTAGCCAACATGCAATTGAAAACAATTAACAAATCCAAGGCAAGAAACACAGACCTGGGCCTGGGAATGCAGTTGCCGAAGCCAGTTCAGGTATCGCGTATCGCGTAACTCTTTCACGGATTCTTTCTTCCTTTCTTCATTCTTCAGAAGATTGCTGACAATGCCTGCATACGATCAATTTTCGCTGGCACAATTCGCAACTCATTCATCATTTTTAATTATGACAATTGCCGGCAACGAAGAAGACCACGACGAAGACTTCTAGTAGAGTTCCTAGCAAAGTGGTTAGACCCAGCCCAGCCCAGGCCGTTTGAATGTTAAGAGCTTGAGAAAATGATGCAGCTCACGTGCCTATTAGCCGCTAATGGCATTGCTCACCGCACTCGGCTAAGTCTGGCTAATTTTATGGCAGCCCCTGAGAAGACGTTTAAGATACTTCGATTTATAGCGCATCAGTCTAGCTGTCTGCCTGTCTCTCTCTCTCTCTCATCCTCCCCCCCCTCCCCCCTTTCCTTCTCTATCTGCCTGTCCGCCTTGCTGTCTGGCAGTTCAAGTACCTTCAATTACCACCTAATAACAGTTGATGTCTTGCCTTAATTAAGTTGTCAGCCAATGTCTGCCACGCCTATCGCCTCCCGCCTCCTGCCAGCGCCCACTTACACCTGACGTTACTTTTTTGCAGTGCGCTTGAGATGAGTTTCTTTTCAATTGGAATTCTCAAATGCAAAAAGGAAGAGAAACGACAGAAAGCAATTTAGTTTGCTGGCAAATTTAAAGATTATATATTCCCATAATGATATCCTGCTCCTCGAATTGCCAATTTCACTTTCCATTATGATATTTTATGATATGAGGACAATCGTTTGGCGTATTACGTCATCCGCTGTCACTAGACAGACAGTCGGGCAGCTTGGCTAATCTTCTTATCTCCACAAAAGTAATAAACTCAGTTTGGCAGAGGGGGGTGAACTCATAAAATCATAATGAGATGCAGGAAGGTTCTTATCAAGAGATAAAACTATGGCAGGGGAGGGGGTCGCACAGCAGGGGGAGGAGGAACTAATTAAATGAAATCGCATAGAAATGAATAATTTTAATTATAATTGTGAGCGAAAAACAGGCGTGCGAGCCGAGATAAATGTGATTTTAATGTTATGTTCGGTCGTTCTCTCTGCAAATTGCAATCACAATTTTTGGGTGACAGTTGGCACTGGTGCTATGCGGCGTATGCGTAATTTGTGTACTTC
Organism: Zaprionus nigranus; assembly: GCA_018903425.1. Taxonomy (NCBI): domain Eukaryota; kingdom Metazoa; phylum Arthropoda; class Insecta; order Diptera; family Drosophilidae; genus Zaprionus; species Zaprionus nigranus. The sequence continues at coordinate 122,623 of JAEIGD010000157.1, forward strand.
AGCAGCAAAGGCATTCGGTTAATTACAGGAATGCGCGTGTAACCAAACACATTTTATCACAGTCATCACACACACACACACACACCACACCCTGGGACACGAGGTGTGGCTGCTGGGCGGCCTTGAGGCAGTGTCGGCTTGTGGGCGTGTCGCTTGCTGACCATTGCGGCTGCCAGGCTTGACAAATGTGCAGGCTCAGCAACCAACGGTCGAAAGTGCTGCAAACATGCGAAGAAGTCACGGCTTGGGAGGAGGAGAGAGAGGGCGAGGTATACTAGGACGAGACACGGATTCCATGCTGCGAGTAGTTGGGGAAAGCCAGTTGGGCTATTTCCAAAAAAAAGAAGAAATGATTAAATTCTGTCATTTATGCAAAGCAGCAGAGGGAATATTTAAGGAATTAAATGTAAATAAATAAATCAGCAAACAACATAGATAGATGGATAGATAGATTTAGATAGATTTTATTTTTTTATTCGATTCCATGTAGCGTGTAATATATTAGTAATTAGTAATAAAATACAAAATTCAATTGAACATTTTTTTGAGCTATTATTATTTATTATTGTTAGAGTCAGTAGAAGTCGCTAACGTATTCGGATGGGCGACAAGCTTGTCGGCGTAGGTAGAATTGAAAATGAAATGAAAATTCATTACACCATGAAAGTGTGCTTTACTTTTTGCTGTGCCGCTTAGCACTTGAAAAGACATTTGTTGCATACTTCTAAGCCGCAGTTAAAGTGAGCAGTGTGTTTAATTAAATGTATAGCATACTTTTACAGTGGGCTTACAGTGGCATGTTAAGACGGTTTTTTTCATCGCCCCACTCCCCCTATTCGACCAAGGGGCGTTTCTCAAAAGGGGGACGTCTGAAAAAAGTTACAGAAACTGAAAAAAACGCTAAATCTTTGAAGCCCTCTCCAGGACGGGCTGTGCACTTTGGAAACTTGCAATTTTCGCACTACGCTAAGGAGAAAAAAACGAACAGATTAAAAAAAAACCGCGTGTCGCTATCTTTTCCGGTTTTCCCGCAATTTCGAATTGAAAATGGGAAAAAACTGCCGTTATTCCAAATGAAAAACTGCTTGTTTTTCGCTAACAGAGCTCGTTTCCCAAGACACGATCCCATTTGTGTCACGGATGTGTGTGATCCAACAAGCAGTGTGTGCAAGAGTGTGCACTGCTTTGTGCTCTGCATTACCGACATTAACCTAAAAACCAGTCGGGCATGCCCCACAACAGATACCCTTTCTTCCCCTTTTTTTGAAAAACCACTAACACTAAGAATTTCATATACAGAGTGTTCTGCCGCCTACATGTGTGCAGGCACACGCACAAAGCTCGTCATTGGCATCTTCTCGGCCATCTTGTAAAAATTGTTTTTACTAAGAACAGTTTCACCGTATGTCACTGTCAACATTTCAAGTGTTTCGGAGCACTTTATTTAATTTATTATTTGATGCAAATCCTTTCATCTATATTTTTCGATAGCAAAAAAATCGCCGAGCACGCAAATCACAACCAAACAAAAAAAAAAAGATATACACTTGAAACTTGGTACAGATGTTCGGGAAGAGTGTACTAACTAACAAAACAACAATAACTTTTGAAACACACCTCGTATAGTATGTCACTTACACATCGACTGACTGTTCAGGAATAATAGGACCATTGCCAAATTTGGTCTGATATCTGTGTGTTTAAACAGGCAGACGGACAGGCAGACAGATATGGCTGAATCAATCGACTCGACTAGTGATCCTGAGCAAGAATATATATGTACTTGTATATACTTCATGGGATCTGCCACACCTCGTTCTGCCTGTTACATACATTACTTACAGAAAGATTCCGAATCCGGGGTCGGAAATTCTCCATCACGTCTAAATTTTGACATAACCTCAAAAAACTAAAAAAAACCTTTGGATATCCCCCAAAAGATATAGAGTCCTGATCATTACCATATTTTTGACCTTCTTAGCCCGAATCCGTATCCATATGAGTAATGCATTTTTGCTTCAAAACTGTATTTTAACTAATAAAAAACATAAATCAAATACGTGATTATACATATTTGCATAAATGCCAAAATACATTATCAAAAAATTTCAAAATTTTGAAAGTTTTTCAAAATTTTTTAGGTTAGGTTGAAATTTAGACGTGATTGGCTGGTTTTGACATTGGATTCGGATTCGGAAGGTCTATAAACATATAGAAACATATATCGCATGATCATATCACTCCATCGTGACCCCCCATTATTTTTTGGTGCTTCAAAAATTTTTCGAGTTTTTTGAGGTTAAGTCGAAACCCAGACGTGCTACGTAAATTTTGAGAAACAAAAAAAACTCTAATTAAAAATACATTGCAACTAAGATCATTTATGTTATTTGAATGAACATAGAACTGTGAAATATTTGTTGATTCATTTGCAGTTACTATTGCTTTAAGAAGTCCACGATTTTCTGCATAGTAGGGCGTTTCTCGGGATCAGCATTCCAGCATAATGTCATAAAGACTTTCAATGATTCTGGACACTCTTCTCTTAGCTCAGACACCTTTGGTCGAAGACCTATTTAAAAAAATTGAGGCTTGAAATAACGTGTAATAATCTTCAAATTTATGTCCGTTTCTCACCATTTGTAGCCACGGCTGTCATCAATTCCATAGTACGCAGTCTTGCCGATAAATATGGGATCTTACGCGACATAACATGCCAGATTGTAATGCCCATGCTATATGAGTCGCACTTTTCATTGTAATGACGACCTAAGATAACCTATTGAACAATATGCATTGATAGAGATTTAGATTGTTGGTTTCGGAAGAAATATGGACTCTACAAACCTCGGGTGCCATGTACAGTGGGGTGCCTTGTCTTTCTGTCATGGTGTTTTTTATGTATCGCACAGTTCCGAAGTCGCAAATCTTTAAGGTTTGACGATCTTTATCAATCAGCATGTTGAGTGGTTTGACATCACGATGAATCACAATTGGATCCATTGCGTGCAGATAAGCCAGTCCCTATATATTGTAAAACATACATACGTGTTAAATACTTGTATGGAGACAATATAGAATTACCTCAGCCGCCTGCAACATCCAACTAATGCCGTCTGCAAACGAATAGGGGATCTGAGTTTGCAACTGGAGGAAATCGTGTAGTGAGCCTCCATCCACATATTCTATAACTAGATAGATTTTGCCGTCTATAGCCGCAGAGTCATATAGCTGGACAATATTTCTGTGCTTTGCAAGGGACAACATCTTTATCTCTCGCTCCATTGCTTCGTAGTTTTCAATGGATACTCTATCTATCACTTTCAGTGCTGCATGTCCGCCTTCATAGTTTATCCTGTAGACAATTCCAAATTGCCCTTTGCCCAAAAACTGTTTAGGTTTATATTGTAGTATTAATATCCATATTTTAAAAGGAATTATTATATTCACCGGCTTTGTAGGTAGATCGACGAGCTGTTGTTTCCACATGTTGACGGGCTGAAGAAGAAAATCGCACTAATTTTTAGATCGTTTAAACGCTGTAAAGGAGAAACTCTTATCTTTTTGTTGTTTGTTCGGTTTTATGTTATTAATCATCAATTTTGACCGAGAGAGAGAGTGAAAGAGAGACAGAGACAGAAAGAGAGAGGGAGAGAGAGAGTGTGAAAGAGAGTTTGAAAGAGAGAGAGTTTGAAAGAGAGAGAGGGAGAAAGAGAGAGTGATATATTGTTATAGAATGCAATTAAGAAAAAGCTCCAAGATTGCAAGCTATTATGGGACATTTCGTCATTTTTGCGTAGATAACACAACCCCACAAAAAACCAGTAAGAAAAGCAACAATCGCGCAGCACGCCACAGTGGGATACCCTTCGACCTATGTATGTATGTTCCTATGTATGCACATGCTTTGAAATTAATCCCGACAGATGGCGCTCGCGCTTCGCGCTCGCCCGCCTCCCTTGTTAGCTGACAGAAGCACTTGGTTTTATGCTCATACTTTCTTAAATAACTTCTGTGTTTATTGTCCGATCGGATTGTAATTTGGAGACTACGTAGATATTTCATTCAGCTTAATATATGTTAAAACCAGAAAGTTGTATCTTTTATACACCGCTTACAAATTGAGTTTAAAAATAAAATTATTGATTTGTGGGGGCGGTGGGCGTGGCACCTAACATTTGAAATAAACTTGATCTGCTTGATCCACACAGGAGTCTTCCTGCCAAATTTGGTAACTCTAGCTTTTATAATAGCTGAGATCTGTGCGTTCATACAGACAGACAGACAGACAGACATGGCAAGAATATATAAAGAATATATATACTTTATGGGGTCTCCCACGCCTCCTTCTGCCTGTTACATACATTTGCACAAAGTTAGTATACCCTTTTTTGACCATTTTCAATGGACGAAGGGTATAAAAATACGAACGCTACAGTCAGGTGCTGACTGTATAAGGCCATGGATTATCATAGAATACCGTAGGCAATAGGTATAGGTATGCATTTATAGAGCGTTCCAAATTTTATTACATGTGCTTCTTCTTGATTTTTTCATAATATTTTTTAAATAAATTAATTAAAAGCTCAAAAACATTAAAGAGGCGCGGCGGCGGTAGGCGATTTTAAGTTTTAGTTACCCAATATATGTAATTAGAACTTAGTTTTTTTCGTCGGTACACAACAGCAACTGCAAATCTAATTGTACATATGTATGTATATACATTCGTGCAATAATGTGTGTTGAAGTGGGACGTCAATACATACATGTGGATATGTAGACATGTACATATGTATGGGCGTCCCAATCGCTCATTCATAACTTTCTGTTATTTTCTATCATTCTAATTGCAAAATATTGATCTGGGCATGCCGTATATGCATTACCATGACCTTCAGGACTCTATATCTTTTGGGGGATATCCAAAGGTTTTTAAGTTTTTTTGAGGTTAGGTCGAAATCCTGACGTGGTGGAGAATTTCTGACCCCGGATTCGGATTGAGCGACCCAAAATACATACATATAACTGCATATGCCGCATACCCAGATCATGAAACTTTTTTTTTTTGTGGGGCTGTGTAATTTTCTTAATAATTCTGGTGCCAACCAAATTGATCTCATTTGGGGATAATAATATTGTGTTTACCGAAAATTATCCTGCATTAAAATTACGCTTGGAATTCCATTTCCTATCGATTTAAGGGGGTGGAAAGGGGCGTGGTCCAATTTTCAACTAAACTTGAGCTGCGTGCAATAATAACACATATTGAAACCAAATATGATAGCCCTAGCTTTTAAAGATTCATGCGAACGCACAGACAGTTGGCACAAAGTTATAAAACCAAACCTCACCCTATGGGTAGCGGGTATAAAATGTGAAGAAAATGATTATTATCCCTGATAAAATTGTTTTTGTAAAGTTCAGCAGAGAATAATTCCATTCTATTCAAATAAAATATCTCATCGAAGTTCATAAATCTCAGCTTCAACAAATTTCGACTTGGTTCAAAGTTCATTGACAACATCCATCAAGGTTGTCAATCAAACTGGCTTGGCAGGCTTTATCGCAGGGCCAGCCAGAGAAGAATTAAATGAATGTGCCGAGAACAAGTAAATATTTCCAATTAATAAAACATTTGTGTATTTTTTGTCTACATTTCAGAACGAGGGAGAGAGAGAGAGGGAGATAGAAACATCAATCAGGGGAGTGTGCATGTTGTACGAGTAGCAGCTCCCACTTCAGAGGCACCTCCAACACCCACTTCACTTACCACCCCCCGCCCCCTCCGATGTATGCGGGGCGTGCAACACAGTTTACCAAGAGTATAGGCAGCATGGCGTGCAGCATACAGAAGCAACCCTCCTCGCAGGCGACGGTGCCCACAGCAGCAACTGCAACAGCAACAGCAACAGCAGCAACAGCAATGGCAACATCAGCAACAGCAACAGCAACCACAGCCACAGCAGCAGCAGCCAACGCAATGGCCATGACGGCAACAGCCGTGGGCGGCATTGGGGGTGGGTTGAAAAGCAGCAGCGGGGCAGGCACCGTGCCCTCCACGCCCAAGGCCAACAAGGCGGCACAGCAGCGCGGCTCGTTGCCAACAGATGTGCACCAGCCACCATTGGAATTCCAATGGCCACCGCCGTTGCCCGTGTCCAGTCACACAAGCAACTTGCGGCTGAACATGATGAACCAGGATCCCAAGGATTTGCACACGGCACGTGCAATAATTGAGGAGCTGCGCTCCAAGGTTCGCTTCCAAACCGAGCACATTATGAAGTGGCGCAAGGCCTACGCGATGCAGGTAAGTGAGAAGGAGTGGGGAAGAGTTTCAAATACTAAGCTCATCTCTCTCTCTCTGCTCTTGCAGGTGCAGCAGCACTATCGCTATCAGAAGGAGAAGTCCGACCAGATGAACTCGCTGACATCGCAGCTGCTGTTGCTGGAGTCGCGTCTGAAGCGCAAGCAGAAGCAGATCGCCAGCCTGCTGAGCCATCGCGAGGTCACTATACAGCGGCAGCAGAAGATCATCGACACGCTCTCGACGCGCCTGGTGGATCACGGACTGGAGAGCATCGAGGCGAGCTATGCCAACGAGCTGGACTCACTCAATGACTCGGACTCCGCTGTGGTGCTGGAGGACATCGACTCGGACAGCGCCATGACACTGGGCACGCGACGCAAGAGCAGCGGCGGCTTGGGTGGCGTGCTGGGCAGCGATGGCATCACCATAGTGCGCTCCATATCGGATGCAATTGAGACAAATCTAAATAAATATGGCGCAGCCAGGCGCAACAATTGCTATCTACGGCGCCCGGACATACTGGAGACAGTGTACTCCGTCGAGGAGGACCCGGAGCCAACGTCGGATGTGGCTGAGAAGCGTGACAAGTTCAAGAATCGTTCGGATAAGGCACTCAGCTCCAGCTCCACAGAGGGACAGATCGATGCCGCAACTCCGGCTGTGCCGGCAGAGAAAGCCAAAGATATACAAGTGGGAGCTGTGGGCAGCATGCCAGTGCCGCGTCGCCAGCTGGGTGCACTGAAGCGTTCGCCCAGTCACGATGCACCTTGCACCACGCTCAGTGTAAAGGTGCCGCAGCTGCAACCCGCAGGCGAGCAGCTCAATGGCAAATCACAGGTGACAACCTACAATCGGGTCATGTCCAACCATCGCTCTGTGACCAAGCCCAAGGATGTGAAGTACAAGCGCATCAACAAGGCCAAATCGAAGAGTCTCGAGGAGTTGCGGGGCAGGCTCAAGAATCTGGTGGAGCGACCAGGCCTGGATGCGGGTGGCTACACGGCCGGCATGATGCCGCAGACGGCGCAGTCGTATGCGTGACACATGCCATCTGGGGAGGAGGACGCCACCGGGCAGGTGGTCGAGCAGGAGGAGCAGCAGGAGCAGGCGACGATGCACTGCGTCTCTGCGGGCCACACGCCGGAACAGTTGACGCCGCAGCGGCACAGTGCGCCTAAGCGTTCGCTGACGCTGCCACGCATACTGGTGCCACATTCGCCTAACGGTAGTGGAGGCGGTGGCGGTAATGGGCGTGGCGGTTTCTAGCAATTAAAGAAATTTTTCATACGCAATTGTGATAAAAAGTAAAATTCTTCTACCTGTCTCGCTCTCTCTCACTCTCCCTCTCTCTCTGTCACTCGCTCTCGCTCAGTTTCTCTTCACACTCGCTTTCATCATAGTCTCTTTTGTAACATTTGTTTCCTGCCCACGGCATCTAATTTAATTTAATTTAATTTAATTTAACTTTACTTAATTTAGCTGTATTTAAGAATGAGCTGCATTTTTATTATTATTTCACGAGAATAAATATGAATAGTACTCAACGAGTACTCATTGCAACATACTCACAATCATTTGCTGTCTTTCATTTACATTCACATGAAAAGCGTATGAGAAATTTCGAGGAAAACACACAAGAAACGACAACAACAAATCGAAAAGGGTCTGTGACACATTTGCGTTTTGAGGACAATACGGGAAAGTTCAAGGAAAATCGAAGTAAGGTGAAAAGACCCCATAACATATATAACTATTCTTAGAAATATACACACATACCATACATACATGCCTATAAAGCATTATTATATACGAGTATAATGAGAAATATAACTATAATGTCTGGGTGAAACTCTTAGTTAGGTTAGGAAATTTACAAATGATTCATTGTAATCAATGTAGTCACTTAAGTATTATAAAGTATTGTAAATTACAAATTTAATTATAAAATACTAAAATATAAATAATTTTTTTCTTTAGGTATTTTTCGAAATTTTCAATTTATTTAATAATAAATCTCTCAGTTTTAACCTTTCCAAAAAACACATTTCAAGATATTCTTAAATTGTCCACCTCGATTAAGATTGATTTAAACACCACTCCAGCTAGTTGTAAGTTCTACTCCATGGACTGTCTTCTAGATATCAGAATTTAAGTGCAAGTGAGCTCTGAGGCGTCAAGTACAGCTACCTATATAAACATACATATATACTACATACTATACTATTTATAACTATCGAATCGAGCATAGATTATATATTTTCATACTTACATTGCAGCTAACTATTTATACAAGCCAACTATAGACAGACAAGATAGGTTCTGATACTTGTATAATTAATGTTAATTAGGCTAAGTAATCGAAAGTTTATTTTCGTTGAATTTTGCAAGTTATTTTTGAAATTGTTATCGACTTTGGAGCCCCGTGCGGCCCATAGTAAAAACGTCATGTGTACCTTGAAACGATAAAATATAAATGCATATACGCATAGTTGGATATATCAATATATACACTATATACATATATGTATGTTAGTCATAGTCTTAAGTGCGTGTGCGTGTTATAGCCTTAGATATCTTCAACAATGGCTGCATCAATTCTCAACTAACCGAACTCAAAGTACAATGCTCGAGCAGCGTCAATATTATATTATATATGAATATACTTCTATGTAAACCGATAAACAAACATACATACTATACCGATATCAAAGTTTCAAGAGTGCAAGAGTACCTTTAACGTACGTACCTACGATAAGCCCACTGGAATAACTGTTTCATTTTCAAAGAGTGTTTGGATCTCCTCTATATACATACATATACCATAATATACCGAATAGTTGAAGAGTTCAATATCTTAAATACGTAATATCGATGTCAGTTGTGTAGATCGATAAATTAAGCAATCAAATCAATTCTCCAAGTCAATTTGAACTCGAATCAAGTCGAAGTGAGTACAAAAGATCCCCATAAACAATTTGAATGTATTTGAAATACTCAAAGTGTGTAAAGCGTGTTATTCTGAATATAAACTTAGTGTATCAATCGAGAACATACAAATATATGTATATATATGTATTCTCCTCATAGTAATAGGTATCCAAGAATAAACTCAAATAAGTTTGTCAAGCCAAAGACGAAGGAAACATTCTCAAGTCAAAACTTGCATTTCCCCTACGATTTTACAATCTTTCTTCTATTTTAAACGAAGAGTCCTCACCATAACCTTACTTATTTCACAAATGAAACCTGATTCTAACTTTTCGATTTTACCAATGGTTCTCCTTTTCTGTGCTAAGTGATAAATAGAAATAAATAACAAGATTTACATTAGATTTAAGATTAAGCTGAAGATACCACTCGGTATATAATACATTATTAATACCTATATTAATACCATGTACATATATAATAGATAATTCCCATATGTAGTTATATAAAATTTACGTCTATTTGTGTATTGGGTGTAAAATATTTAACTTCGCTCACGGCTGCGCTAATCTACATTTCCAGTTGGTCTAGTTAAGCCAAAACTAAAATCAATTGCAAATTTTGCTCATTTTACCAAATTTATTCGTGATGTACAATTTTTTTTTTAATTTCCGGCTTTGCTAAAGTGCTTAATAAAGCTAAACTTAACTCGACTTGGGTGCTATTTTTTAATATCCAGGGTATCTATTGGGTGTCATATTGAGTGAGTAATTGGCAAATGGGCAATTGCGCAGTTTCAATGCGAGCGAGAATTACGATTGTCAAACAGTTGCTCTCTGACTGCGATGCGGAACAGTATCATGATCAGCTCTAAAGCGGGTCTCAGCTTGTTGCTGATAATCACTTGGGGCTACGGCCTTATCAGTCTGGTAAGCTGAGTCTCAAGTTCAGGTCGTTGCATGTTGTAGTAACTTCTCATATAATCTATCAGGCTGCCGATGTCAATATCCCAACATCCAATTCAACAACCCACAACATTGAAGAACTCTACAACAAGGTACTGCAAACCAGTTTAGAGAAGGCTCAAGATGCGCTACATCAGCTGAACAATTCGAGAGATTTCATCGATGTGGAATTCTTTAGGGATCTCAAAAGCGCCGAAGGTACTCAGGGTTACTACAGTGCTGCCTACTTCATATTTAAATTGCTTCATTTACCACTTCTCAAAGACGAGCAGCCCGATCAGCTGCTGCAGTTGGTACTGCCCAGCGAGAAGGTTGCCATACGCGATTTCTTCACTAAGGTTCAAGTAGAATTGCTTAGGTACTTTTACAGCTACCTCACAATCTCAGACAAAACTCATGCGGAATCTGACTGAGTGGAAATCAGAAACTGGCGATGGCATTGTACTAAACTACCTAGTATTTCCAAAGAACTTACAAGAGTTGGTACCCGAATTGAAGTTAAACAATTACAATTGAAAAGAGCAGAGAACTCGACAACTTTAATGTTCTGCATGTTGATGATCGGTTCGGGTTTCTCCGAATACTATTTGGTATTCCGTTAAGCTGTTTCGTTTTATATATCGTACTTAGAATCAACTCACGCGATTCGAACAACCCGTTTATTTGCTAAATATACTCATTCGAATAATGATCGTGTGAGTCAGCGGAGTTTGTTGACGATCTGAAAAGACTTCATTCTGTGTGCCATAATATTTTAATTAGACAGTTGCTATGCTTATGGTGGAGCTGGACTAACACATACCCTGTAGTAAAAATATAGTTTCTACCTTCTATGTATGTACTCATATAATTCGAATATAAAGTTGTATCATAATTCCTTATTTTATTTAATTGGCTTAGCTACTGCTCTACGAGCTTGTAGGCCTCGGCGTAGACGAGTCTCAGTTGCCCATCGTACTCACGAAGTACTATACGTAAGGCACCTAATGTAGGCATCAGCAGCTGCTGCTCGCTAACTTTACTGAAGTATTTGATCTCGAGAGACTCTAGTTGGGCGCGTAACTCGTTGCAGCTGCGTCTTAGTGATCGCAGATGACGCTGTACATAACGCTGGGCGCAACCGCTGCCCACGGGGCGACACTGCTCGATGAAGGCGGCAAAGTTTAGGCCCATCTCGGCCAGAGATTGCGTCCATAGATCGATATCCTGGCGGAATTGTTGCACTTGCAGCTCATTTTGCTCCTCTTCCTTTTGCTGCCTCATCAGCTTACGCAACTCGCGAAAGCTTTCCCGATTTGGCTGGGCATCTACTAGCATTAGCTGTACTTGAAAGGGGAATAAACTACACTGGATCTGAATAGAGTATAACTACATACGACTAATCCCAGAGCGATGATGATGATGGTGGTTATTCGCCGCATTCAAATTGAACGTTCTTATCACGCTAAGCGTAGCTAGTAAACTGATTATAGACTTGCGATTTCCAGAGATCCCACGATTATTGTTTACAATCCCAGTCAAGGTCACACGGATCGTGCTGCGACAACATATAAAAGTGGTCACGGAACTGTCACAATGTAGCAGATTATCCCAGATAGCAAAAAATCGCCGAGCACGCAAATCACAACCAAACAAAATAAAAGATATACACTTGAAACTTGGTACAGATGTTCGGGAAGAGTGTACTAACTAACAAAACAACAATAACTTTTTGAACACACCTCGTATAGTATGTCACTTACACATCGACTGACTGTTCAGGAATAATAGGACCATTGCCAAATTTGGTCTGATATCTGTGTGTTTAAACAGACAGACGGACAGGCAGACAGATATGGCTGAATCAATCGACTCGACTAGTGATCCTGAGCAAGAATATATATGTACTTGTATATACTTCATGGGATCTGCCACACCTCGTTCTGCCTGTTACATACATTACTTACAGAAAGATTCCGAATCCGGGGTCGGAAATTCTCCATCACGTCTAAATTTTGACATAACCTCAAAAAACTAAAAAAAAACCTTTGGATATCCCCCAAAAGATATAGAGTCCTGATCATTACCATATTTTTGACCTTCTTAGCCCGAATCCGTATCCATATGAGTAATGCATTTTTGCTTCAAAACTGTATTTTAACTAATAAAAAACATAAATCAAAAATTATACATATTTGCATAAATGCCAAAATAAATTATCAAAAAATTTCAAAATTTTGAAAGTTTTTCAAAATTTTTTTAGGTTAGGTTGAAATTTAGACGTGATTGGCTGGTTTTGACATTGGATTCGGATTCGGAAGGTCTATAAACATATAGAAACATATATCGCATGATCATATCACTCCATCGTGACCCCCCATTATTTTTTGGTGCTTCAAAAATTTTTCGAGTTTTTTGAGGTTAAGTCGAAACCCAGACGTGCTACGTAAATTTTGAGAAACAAAAAAAACTCTAATTAAAAATACATTGCAACTAAGATCATTTATGTTATTTGAATGAACATAGAACTGTGAAATATTTGTTGATTCATTTGCAGTTACTATTGCTTTAAGAAGTCCACGATTTTCTGCATAGTAGGGCGTTTCTCGGGATCAGCATTCCAGCATAATGTCATAAAGACTTTCAATGATTCTGGACACTCTTCTCTTAGCTCAGACACCTTTGGTCGAAGACCTATTTAAAAAAAATTGAGGCTTGAAATAACGTGTAATAATCTTCAAATTTATGTCCGTTTCTCACCATTTGTAGCCACGGCTGTCATCAATTCCATAGTACGCAGTCTTGCCGATAAATATGGGATCTTGCGCGACATAACATGCCAGATTGTAATGCCCATGCTATATGAGTCACACTTTTCATTGTAATGACGACCTAAGATAACCTATTGAATAATATGCATTGATAGAGATTTAGATTGTTGGTTTCGGAAGAAATATGGACTCTACAAACCTCGGGTGCCATGTACAGTGGAGTTCCTTGTCTTTCTGTCATGGTGTTTTTTATGTATCGCACAGTTCCGAAGTCGCAAATCTTTAAGGTTTGACGATCTTTATCAATCAGCATGTTGAGTGGTTTGACATCACGATGAATCACAATTGGATCCATTGCGTGCAGATAAGCCAGTCCCTATATATTGTAAAACATTCATACGTGTTGAATACTTGTGTATGGAGTCAATATAGAATTACCTCAGCCGCCTGCAACATCCAACTAATGCCGTCTGCAAACGAATAGGAGATCTGAGTTTGCAACTGTAGAAAATCGTGTAGTGAGCCTCCATCCACATATTCCATAACTAGATATATTTTGCCGTCTATAGCCGCAGAGTCATGTAGCTGGACAATATTCCTGTGCTTTGCAAGAGACAACATCTTTATCTCTCGCTCCATTGCTTCGTAGTTCTCAATGGACACTCTATCTATCACTTTCAGTGCTGCATGTCCGCCTTCATAGTTTATCCTGTAGACAATTCCAAATTGCCCTTTGCCCAAAAACTGTTTAGGTTTATATTGTAGTATTAATATCCATATTTTAAAAGGAATTATTATATTCACCGGCTTTGTAGGTAGATCGACGAGCTGTTGTTTCCACATGTTGATGGGCTGAAGTAAAAAATCGCACTAATTTTTAGATCGTTTAAACGCTGTAAAGGAGAAACTCTTATCTTTTTGTTGTTTGTTCGGTTTTATTTTATTAATCATCAATTTTGACCGAGAGAGAGTGTGAAAGAGAGACAGAGACAGAAAGAGAGAGGGAGAGAGAGAGTGTGAAAGAGAGTTTGAAAGAGAGAGAGGGAGAAAGAGACAGTGATATATTGTTATAGAATGCAATTAAGAAAAAAGCTCCAAGAGTGCAAGCTATTATGGGACATTTCGTCATTTTTGCGTAGATAACACAACCCCACAAAAAACCAGTAAGAAAAGCAACAGTCGCGCAGCACGCGACAGTGGGATACCCTTCGACCTATGTATGTATGTTCCTATGTATGCACATGCTTTGAAATTAATCCCGACAGATGGCGCTCGCGCTTCGCGCTCGCCCGCCTCCCTTGTTAGCTGACAGAAGCACTTGGTTTTATGCTCATACTTTCTTCAATAACTTCTGTGTTTATTGTCCGATCGGATTGTAATTTGGAGACTACGTAGATATTTCATTCAGCTTAGTATATGTTAAAGCCAGAAAGTTGTATCTTTTATACACCGCTTACAAATTGAGTTTAAAAATAAAATTATTGATTTGTGGGGGCGGTGGGCGTGGCACCTAACATTTGAAATAAACTTGATCTGCTTGATCTACACAGGAGTCTTCCTGCCAAATTTGCTAACTTTAGCTTTTATAATAGCTGAGATCTGTGCGTTCATACAGACAGACAGACAGACAGGCAGACAGACAGACATGGCTCAATCGACTCGGCTTGTGATCCTGAGCAAGAATATATATACTTTATGGGGTCTCCGACGCCTCCTTCTGCCTGTTACATACATTTGCACAAAGTTAGTATACCCTTTTTTGACCATTTTCAATGGTCGAAGGGTATAAAAATCAAAGAACTAAGAGCCTATGCAATACCCTAGCTTTAATGGATAAAATTTTGTAAGGCAATAAAGAAAGACTAAAGTTTTACAAAGAATAAGTACTTCAGTTAGAAAATATTCCAATCCGATAATAATAAAATAGTTTGGAAAAAACAAACTAAGTAGTAACCCTACCACAATATCAAAGAGGGTATAAATCACAAACACAAGCGATAGATTGTCAACACTCTAAGTCTCTCTCTGTCTCTCTTTGCTTTCTCTTGCCCGTTCTCCGATAAGAGACAAAGCCGTGACTCTCCCACAGAATGCTACTGGAGAAGTCAGATAAGAAGGTAAACAACCTGCATGAAACGTTTGTAGGAAGAATAAGTTCTTCAAGCAGGCGCCTTCGAAGAGAGAAAAGGGCCCGGATCCTCAAAGGCGATAACGATGAGCTGAGCCGGACTGGCCGAGTGTGTGGTGGGTGTAACCGCCCTATCGATAGAGTACGCGCGTTAGCAGAGGCACTAAGGCAAAAGCCCGGAAGACGCATGCTGGCAAAAAGATAAAACCACAACGCAGAACGGATCCAGACTCTCGACGGTCGACTGCCGAGACTCGGGTAGCATAGAGGTCAAAGCGTATATAATACCATACATACATGCACACACATACACATACACACATATACACATATACCATAAATGGCGTTCCGACCGCGCCTTAGCAGAGTCGCTTTGTTTTCTTGGCTTCTCTCTTTTGTTTTGCATTGTTTTCTTTTTCGGTTGAAAGCGATAATTTAATTTAAATATAACCAGTAAGAAAAGCAACAGTCGCGCAACACGCGACAGTGGGATACCCTTCGACCTAGTATGTTCCCGTGTAGTTTAATTTGTTAAATTCATACACATATGCATATGCACATGCTTTGAAATTAATCCCGACAGATGGCGCTCGTGCTACGCGCTCGCCCGCCTCCCTTGTTAGCTGACAGAAGCACTTGGTTTTATGCTCATACTTTCTTCAATAACTTCTGTGTTTATTGTCCGATCGGATTGTAATTTGGAGACTACGTAGATATTTCATTCAGCTTAGTATATGTTAAAACTAGAAAGTTGTATCTTTTATACACCGCTTACAAATTGAGTTTAAAAAATAAAATTATTGATTTGTGGGGGCGGTGGGCGTGGCACCTAACATTTGAAATAAACATAAACAGACAGACGGACAGGCAGACAGATATGGCTGAATCAATCGACTCGACTAGTGATCCTGAGCAAGAATATATATGTACTTGTATATACTTCATGGGATCTGCCACACCTCGTTCTGCCTGTTACATACATTACTTACAGAAAGATTCCGAATCCGGGGTCGGAAATTCTCCATCACGTCTAAATTTTGACATAACCTCAAAAAACTAAAAAAAAACCTTTGGATATCCCCCAAAAGATATAGAGTCCTGATCATTACCATATTTTTGACCTTCTTAGCCCGAATCCGTATCCATATGAGTAATGCATTTTTGCTTCAAAACTGTATTTTAACTAATAAAAAACATAAATCAAATTATACATATTTGCATAAATGCCAAAATAAATTATCAAAAAATTTCAAAATTTTGAAAGTTTTTCAAAATTTTTTTAGGTTAGGTTGAAATTTAGACGTGATTGGCTGGTTTTGACATTGGATTCGGATTCGGAAGGTCTATAAACATATAGAAACATATATCGCATGATCATATCACTCCATCGTGACCCCCCATTATTTTTTGGTGCTTCAAAAATTTTTCGAGTTTTTTGAGGTTAAGTCGAAACCCAGACGTGCTACGTAAATTTTGAGAAACAAAAAAAAACTCTAATTAAAAATACATTGCAACTAAGATCATTTATGTTATTTGAATGAACATAGAACTGTGAAATATTTGTTGATTCATTTGCAGTTACTATTGCTTTAAGAAGTCCACGATTTTCTGCATAGTAGGGCGTTTCTCGGGATCAGCATTCCAGCATAATGTCATAAAGACTTTCAATGATTCTGGACACTCTTCTCTTAGCTCAGACACCTTTGGTCGAAGACCTATTTAAAAAAATTGAGGCTTGAAATAACGTGTAATAATCTTCAAATTTATGTCCGTTTCTCACCATTTGTAGCCACGGCTGTCATCAATTCCATAGTACGCAGTCTTGCCGATAAATATGGGATCTTGCGCGACATAACATGCCAGATTGTAATGCCCATGCTATATGAGTCACACTTTTCATTGTAATGACGACCTAAGATAACCTATTGAATAATATGCATTGATAGAGATTTAGATTGTTGGTTTCGGAAGAAATATGGACTCTACAAACCTCGGGTGCCATGTACAGTGGAGTTCCTTTGTCTTTCTGTCATGGTGTTTTTTATGTATCGCACAGTTCCGAAGTCGCAAATCTTTAAGGTTTGACGATCTTTATCAATCAGCATGTTGAGTGGTTTGACATCACGATGAATCACAATTGGATCCATTGCGTGCAGATAAGCCAGTCCCTATATATTGTAAAACATTCATACGTGTTGAATACTTGTGTATGGAGTCAATATAGAATTACCTCAGCCGCCTGCAACATCCAACTAATGCCGTCTGCAAACGAATAGGAGATCTGAGTTTGCAACTGTAGAAAAATCGTGTAGTGAGCCTCCATCCACATATTCCATAACTAGATATATTTTGCCGTCTATAGCCGCAGAGTCATGTAGCTGGACAATATTCCTGTGCTTTGCAAGAGACAACATCTTTATCTCTCGCTCCATTGCTTCGTAGTTCTCAATGGACACTCTATCTATCACTTTCAGTGCTGCATGTCCGCCTTCATAGTTTATCCTGTAGACAATTCCAAATTGCCCTTTGCCCAAAACTGTTTAGGTTTATATTGTAGTATTAATATCCATATTTTAAAAGGAATTATTATATTCACCGGCTTTGTAGGTAGATCGACGAGCTGTTGTTTCCACATGTTGATGGGCTGAAGTAAAAAATCGCACTAATTTTTAGATCGTTTAAACGCTGTAAAGGAGAAACTCTTATCTTTTTGTTGTTTGTTCGGTTTTATTTTATTAATCATCAATTTTGACCGAGAGAGAGTGTGAAAGAGAGACAGAGACAGAAAGAGAGAGGGGAGAGAGAGAGTGTGAAAGAGAGTTTGAAAGAGAGAGAGGGAGAAAGAGACAGTGATATATTGTTATAGAATGCAATTAAGAAAAAGCTCCAAGAGTGCAAGCTATTATGGGACATTTCGTCATTTTTGCGTAGATAACACAACCCCACAAAAACCAGTAAGAAAAGCAACAGTCGCGCAGCACGCGACAGTGGGATACCCTTCGACCTATGTATGTATGTTCCTATGTATGCACATGCTTTGAAATTAATCCCGACAGATGGCGCTCGCGCTTCGCGCTCGCCCGCCTCCCTTGTTAGCTGACAGAAGCACTTGGTTTTATGCTCATACTTTCTTCAATAACTTCTGTGTTTATTGTCCGATCGGATTGTAATTTGGAGACTACGTAGATATTTCATTCAGCTTAGTATATGTTAAAGCCAGAAAGTTGTATCTTTTATACACCGCTTACAAATTGAGTTTAAAAATAAAATTATTGATTTGTGGGGGCGGTGGGCGTGGCACCTAACATTTGAAATAAACTTGATCTGCTTGATCTACACAGGAGTCTTCCTGCCAAATTTGGTAACTTTAGCTTTTATAATAGCTGAGATCTGTGCGTTCATACAGACAGACAGACAGACAGGCAGACAGACAGACATGGCTCAATCGACTCGGCTTGTGATCCTGAGCAAGAATATATATACTTTATGGGGTCTCCGACGCCTCCTTCTGCCTGTTACATACATTTGCACAAAGTTAGTATACCCTTTTTTGACCATTTTCAATGGTCGAAGGGTATAAAAATCAAAGAACTAAGAGCCTATGCAATACCCTAGCTTTAATGGATAAAATTTTTGTAAGGCAATAAAGAAAGACTAAAGTTTTACAAAGAATAAGTACTTCAGTTAGAAAATATTCCAATCCGATAATAATAAAAATAGTTTGGAAAAAAACAAACTAAGTAGTAACCCTACCACAATATCAAAGAGGGTATAAATCACAAACACAAGCGATAGATTGTCAACACTCTAAGTCTCTCTCTGTCTCCTTTTGCTTTCTCTTGCCCGTTCTCCGATAAGAGACAAAGCCGTGACTCTCCCACAGAATGCTACTGGAGAAGTCAGATAAGAAGGTAAACAACCTGCATGAAACGTTTGTAGGAAGAATAAGTTCTTCAAGCAGGCGCCTTCGAAGAGAGAAAAGGGCCCGGATCCTCAAAGGCGATAACGATGAGCTGAGCCGGACTGGCCGAGTGTGTGGTGGGTGTAACCGCCCTATCGATAGAGTACGCGCGTTAGCAGAGGCACTAAGGCAAAAGCCCGGAAGACGCATGCTGGCAAAAAGATAAAACCACAACGCAGAACGGATCCAGACTCTCGACGGTCGACTGCCGAGACTCGGGTAGCATAGAGGTCAAAGCGTATATAATACCATACATACATGCACACACATACACAATATCACCCGTGTGGTGGCGGGTCTTAGAATACCACCTCAGTAAGTCACCGCTGGTCGTACGAGGCGATTAAAGGGACACACGGGGATAGCCTCTCCGAAAGGTGCCAGGGAGGTGGAAAGACCCTGATTGCCATTAGTAATGGCCGGGTCGATTCCTCTCGGAGAAGGCAAGCAGCTCGCAACCGCCGATCGAATGAACAGGTATCCCCTGGACAGTCCGCGAACACCTGTTCAATGACTGACAAATGCGAGAAGGCGTCTACAGTCTTCTGCGGGCAGACTATAACAACCGCATGTGATTACATTATAAATCAATATGGTAGGTCTTTTAGGGAATGCTATTACGGTGCAGGGAGTCGGAACCCCAGTGCCGGCGACAGGGAGGGGTGAGCAAGCGGGCCCCCGTCGTCGATATCCAGCGACCGCAATGCCTCGGTGGTGGGCAACTTGGCCACCGTTGCAGATAACATCGCAAGAAATATCAACAATGATATAATAAACAGGGGAAAGAAGCGTGGAGGAACTCCCTCCACAATAAATAAGAATGGAGAAGATGAAAGTGTATTCTTCAGGAAGAGCACGAAATGGCTAGATCCCCGGTGGGATCAAACAGCACAGCCGGCAGCCTCCATAAGACCAACCCCAATGGTCGAAAAGGAGACAGAAGTGCCAGCAAGGTCCCCACCTGGGGATAACAGACAGGCAGAAGAAGTCACCGAGCTCAGCCAGCTCTCAATACTAATTGTTTTAAAATGTCTGCCTGTCCGTCTGTCTGTTTATGTTTATTTCAAATGTTAGGTGCCACGCCCACCGCCCCCACAAATCAATAATTTTATTTTTAAACTCAATTTGTAAGCGGTGTATAAAAGATACAACTTTCTAGTTTTAACATATACTAAGCTGAATGAAATATCTACGTAGTCTCCAAATTACAATCCGATCGGACAATAAACACAGAAGTTATTGAAGAAAGTATGAGCATAAAACCAAGTGCTTCTGTCAGCTAACAAGGGAGGCGGGCGAGCGCGTAGCACGAGCGCCATCTGTCCGGGATTAATTTCAAAGCATGTGCATATGCATATGTGTATGAATTTAACAAATTAAACTACACGGGAACATACTAGGTCGAAGGGTATCCCACTGTCGCGTGTTGCGCGACTGTTGCTTTTCTTACTGGTTATATTTAAATTAAATTATCGCTTTCAACCGAAAAAAGAAAACAATGCAAAACAAAAAGAGAGAAGCCAAGAAAACAAAGCGACTCTGCTAAGGCGCGGTCGGAACGCCATTTATGGTATATGTGTATATGTGTGTATAGACTGATCTCCTGGCAAGTAAGTGATATCTACACTCATAGTGACCATAGAGCCATATTAATGAGGGTAGATAGACACCGCAGCAGAAGCACCCAGGAAAGAGTAATCAATGGTTGGAAAGAGGACACTCTGGATGAGGGCGTCCTTAGATACCTCATCGCAGAGCAGCAAAACGTTGTCCTGCAAGGGTAATACCTCTGACGCGAAGGCAACATCACTTTCCAACCTATTGACTTCTGCCTGTGACGCCTCCATGGCGAAGAAATCCAAAGGCGGCCCAAGATGGAAGCCAGCGTTCTGGTGGAGCCACGAGATCGCGGACTCTAGACGTAAGTGCATACGAGCTAGAAGAAGCCTATGTCGATGTAGAAATGAGGACGAACGGGAAATCCTCAGATCACACTTCAAGGACGCAAAAAGGGAACTAAAGAAAGCGATAAAGCTAAGTAAAGCATCGCACTTTAACACCCTGCGTGATGGTATGAACACCAATCCTTGGGGTGGGGCATATAAGGCAGTAATGAGCAAGATAAGAGGACAGCGAGCAAACGCTCCGGCCTGCCCTCAACTCTTGCGCACAATAGTTGAGACCCTCTTCCCAACACAGGGGGATCACTATACTGAACCCACATATGCAGATGTTTGGACTGACGGGGTAGGTAGATTCCGACAAGAAGTAGGGGCAGGAGAGGTATTGGCGATAGCTAGTACCTTCGCAAACAACAAGGCGCCGGGACTAGATGCAGTACCCAATAAGGTGCTAAAGTTAGCGGTAGACGCGAACCCCACCTTATTCGCAGCAGTATACACAGAATGTATACAGACAGGACTTTTCCGGAAATCTGGAAAAGACAGAGACTGGTACTAATAAACCAAAGGTAATAAACCGCCAGGCGAGGCTAATTCATACAGACCGCTCTGTATGATTGATACAATGGGGAAAATGCTAGAAAAGGTAGTAGCTACCAGGCTTAGCACCTTCGTAGAAGAAGTAGGTGGTCTATCGGACGACCAATACGGTTTTAGGAGAAATAGGTCAACTGTAGACGCGATTAGCAGGGTCAAGCAGATTGCTGAAGAAGCAATAGCAGGAGATAGGTGGCGAGGAGGCCGAAAGAAGTACTGCGCTGTGATTACCCTTGATATAAAAAATGCCTTTAACTCGGTGAGTTGGCATCATATCATGCAGGCGCTGCGTAACCTCAACACGCCTCAGTACTTGCTCAGTATTGTCGGTAGCTACCTGAGTGACCGTACACTCGTGTACGACACTGAGGAAGGCCGGAAACAATACCAAGTTACAGGCGGCGTTCCGCAAGGATCGGTTCTTGGACCGCTCCTGTGGAACATAGTATATGATGGGGTATTACGCCTACCACTGAGGGATGAGGTTAAGATCATCGGATATGCTGATGATATTGCCGTCATCATAGTTGGAAAGCACCTGGCGGAGGTGAAAGATTACAGCACCGATGCTACGCAAGGGATAAAGCAGTGGCTTAGTGAGCACGACTTAAGATTAGCCGGGAAAAAAACTGAGGCGGTTCTCATCTCAAGCAGAAAGAAACTTGGAAGATGTGACGCTCAGTATAGACGGTTTTAGTATCCGCACGGGGGACATCAATTAAGTATCTAGGAGTACTTATAGATGCAAGGCTGAGCTTTAAAGCGAATATTATCGCAAAAGGCGGCCAGAGTGCAAATGGCGCTCGCAAGAGTAATGCCAAACATCGGGGGACCAAAGCAGGTAATACGATCCCTCGTATCGCGTGTTACCCTATCGGTGTTGATGTATGCAGCCCCTATATGGGCATCAGCGCTTAAAAAGGCAACCTACGCCCGACACTGCAACGCTGTAGTGAGACGTACAAGCCAGAGTCTGCAGCGCTTTCCGGACGGTATCCGGTGATGCCATTCAAGTTCCCAGCGGTATAATGCCGGCTGACTTGACCGCGCAGGAACTACCAAGCGCAATATAATCAGAGGCACAGCCAAACCCCTATTACCTACGATGGAGGTAAGTCCATTGGGATTGGCAGCAAAGGTGGATGCAACTAGCAATGGGAGGTGGACACATCGACTGGTGCCAAATATAGAAGCTTGGGTCAGAAG